>JARWCS010272688.1:0-13196 GCA_034783895.1 Geukensia demissa
ATACTGTGTCCAACACATTACTGTGTCCAGCACATTATTGTGTCCAACAAAATACTGTATCCACACTTACCCAAAGGGTATTTTGTTCACCTTTCACATTTCAACGTGCTGCGGTCGTATCATGCTGCGCTTGCGAAGCACCTCTGTTCAAAAACATTGAGGTGAAACTCACCAAATGTTTTTGACCTCTGTTTTATCACAGCTAGCGGTTCCTACTAAAGATCAGTCTACACCTACCAAAAGTCCACTGATGGGAAATGTTAAGACGTTTAAAATCAATCCAGAAGTCC
The DNA here is from genome assembly GCA_034783895.1 of Geukensia demissa. Lineage (NCBI taxonomy): Eukaryota > Metazoa > Mollusca > Bivalvia > Mytilida > Mytilidae > Geukensia > Geukensia demissa. Next base: position 291 of record JARWCS010272688.1, read on the forward strand.
CAGTTTCACCTACAGAATGGTCGGTAATTGCCGATTGCCAGACAAAAGACAAAACATTCATGTCAATTTGTATGATGAACGATGATCTTGTTGTGCTATCTATTCATTGTCGTAAAAAGACCCAGAGCCCTCCAGATAGTGGGTCAGAGGCTCCTGATTCTCCAACAACCATTTTACCAGTGGAAAGATCTGTGTCCCTGATCCCACTTTCTCCTATGAATGTTTCACGGTGCGGATTTGGTTTGAAGGTTGTGTCAGGCAAATTGTTTGCTTGTGGTAAGTTCTTGGAATTTGGTGTAATACTAACAAGGATCTGTAAGTTGTATATGTTTAATTTCACAGCCAAAAAAAGGGGGACAAAATATTTTTCACAGACTTGTGGCAAGTGAATTCAAAATATATCCTACAAAATGCAAAACATTTTAATTTCTAGACTTGGGACATATCACTCTCATAAAGATATTTTCCATTATACATCATCTCAAGTTAAAACAAACTTAGCAATGAAGTCAAATGATTTTTCATTAATTACAGTGGCTAACGCTTACTTAAAACCCTTATATTACTGCTCCTTGATTTGAAATTTTTGCTATACATATTTGTTTAGGCCAAATAAAAAATTATGTTCAGTTCTCAGACTCCGCCGCGTTCAGTTTTTACCGCTGCATTGATTGTTTTTATTTGCAGAAAAAAATCCTCTCTGCACAGAAAACGATCCAAAAATTCATAGTGGTCAAAGGGAGATTATTGGAATTGTATAAAAAAATGGCGCTGCTTGAAAACAAAAGCAAAACGGTCATAAATCATGTTAAATGTCATCAGTTAATGATGTTTAGTCTTTTGGCGATCTCTAGGTAATATTCGTCGAGCTTAAGTCACGTCAGCATGACATCTTTCTCAAGACGATCATGGGCTAAAAATAAATAATATAACCTGTCCCACACCCGCAATGAATTTCGAAAAAAAAATTGGCCTGAGAAACTAGGGAATTTTTTGTTTGGCTTTTTTATCAAATAAGCATAAATAAAAGTGCTTATTTTCATTGAGATTTCAAAGTTTATAGATTAAAAATGACATGGAGACTTTAGGTAAGTAAACCAATTTTCAGCTCATAATCATCGCTTATTTAAATCAGGTGCTTAAGTGTGATCATACAATTTGATATTTCATAATTTTATGTCTGTGTGCTTGTGTGTAGAATCTGATTTATATTAAAGTTCAATATTGTACACCACTCCAATTAACTGATTGTGAAATGGTTTTATCCTGTTGTAACATCTTTCTAACACAAATTTCTCAAAAAAGTAGTTTAATTTTATCATAATCTTGATCATATTTACCTTTGTATGCAAAAACAGATGTGGGATGATTGTCTATTAGACAGCTATCCAAAACATGTAAATCACGAACTTCTAGGTTGTCCTAAGGCCTTCAATAATGGACATGTCCACACCCTACAGCAAACTGTAAAAGTTCCTAGAAAAGTATTGCATTTTCTTACAAATTTTATTTATATGATCCTAGGTGGTTACGACAGAGGAGAGTGTTTAAAATCAACAGAGTTTTATGATCCTAAGACAAACAGATGGACGCCAGGTGCAGACATGACAGTTCCAAGGGGCCGCTTCTCTGTGGAGATGGTTGGCAATGTAATATATGCGGTTGGTGGGTCTAATGGCCATATAGAACAGAAATCGGTTGAATTTTATGACCCAGAACAAGATAAATGGAAGGTGGTGTCACAAGTGGTGAAGGCTAAAACATCTCAGGGTAAGATTTATATTGCAATGTAAGGCGAAAGTCGTGTTTTTCTTTGTTTTGCGTGCGCTTGTGGGTAGGTTTTAAGCCTTTATGTAAGCAATCACAGCTGTTTTCATTTTGTGTTTGTGTGTTTTTGGTGAGTGTGGTCAAGTAGGTTTTGAAAATTTGATTTGAGGCAAAAAAAAAAAAAAATAGACACGGCCTAAACTCCAGTTGGTTTGAGGCCGTCTATCACCATATACCAGTTTTTACCAACTTTCAATAAAGCAACATGGGAAATTTAGCAAATCTATTCGGTGTGTAAAGTCTCTTAGATCCTTTTCAAAACTTTTTAGTGAATTTAGAATAATTAAGAAGACTGGTTGTATTTACCACAATCCTATTACTTATTGGTAATTTGAACTTGATGAAAGCAGAAACATATAATACAAGAAATTAGCAACTCAGCAGATTTCATATTGCCTTGAGATTTCATATAACATTTTAATCCCAGAAATGACAAAAATAAAGCACTTTATTACTTATTTATGAAAAACAGCTTTTGTCATGTTTGTAGTTTCATACCAATTATTGTCTCGCCTGTGATGAAAGTCACTGAAGGTGAGGCATAGTAGTTATAACTCCATTATCATCATCCATACCAGGTTTAACTTCATGTTAACTTTTTTTCGAATTTGATTACCTTTGATAAAAGTTAATGAATTTTCATTAAACTTGCTCAGAAGTTTTTTTTTTAAGAAAATATATCATCTTGAGTAAGATTTCAAAACATTTTTTTTATTTTTCCAGTATTTTTTTAGATAGTTGGACTTTTTTTGCTGTTGAGTGTTGGTTAACCTTAATGTTCAAGTTTTTTTAAACTTCAATAATTTTATCAAATCTTTTAAAGATTTTTTTTTCAAATTTGCTTAGAAGATTTTTTATGATGTAATTATAACAGTGAGAGTAAAATTTTTTCAAAAGCTTTGTCAAATATTCACAAATTTTAATGAAACTTGTTCAGAAGCTTCCTATTTAAAGAATATAGTTAAGACATACACACATTTTGTTTTCACATTAGCTTAAGTCTCATCTAGTGCTCAAATAATGTTGCCAACAGTGAAAGCAGGAATGACACCAGGTTCAAGGTCAGGAGGGGGAGTCTAAATACATGGAGTATGGTACTTACATTTTTGTTGTCATGGCAGGAGGTTAAGAAATACTTCATTACTTACATTTTGTTATCACAACTGGTTCCCTTGACTGGTTCCCTTGTTTATGATGTAATAAAACATGATAGTGGGTGTTGTCAGATGACCATTGATTTAATTGTTTAACAATGACCATCGAACAAAACCACAGCAACATGTAGATCTAGAATACACCATCAAAATTCTGCAAGGAAAAATGTATTTTGACATATTTGCTATTTACAGTGAGAATCAGTGATTTTCCAACCTTCATTTTGGGGCCCAATATAGACCCCTGTCACAATGCTCAAAGGTCAGAAAATTTCCTAGTTGAAGTCCTAGTTTTCCCAATTATTTTAACTCAAATCAAATCTTTATTTGCCTTTTTTGCCACCCTGCTTTGCTGAAAAGAAGGTCAGTTTTTTATTCATGTGATAGAAATATATTTCTCATGGATAGTGAAACATCTGATGATATAACAATCACAAAAATTCCCAATACACATGTAATAATGTGTGGGCAATGCTTTTCTGAATTCAAAAGGGCCCCAGCCCCTGTTGAAAAAGGGTAGGCAAATCATTGACAATATTGTATTGATACTTACAAAAAAAAACAGTTTAATACAGCTTAACAGAATTATTTTACTTTTGATTATCAGTTTGACCCATATGATGATTTGAAGATGCCTATCTTGAAGACTAAATTCAGATTTATATTAAAATTGGAGATGTGGCATGATTGTCCATGAGACAGTCATTCACCAAATAACAGTGGAAATTAAACTTCTATATATCCTATTATTGTATAGCAACATTATATACCCTGTACAACGTAACCAAACGTTAGCGTGCAATATTCCACGATAATGAATGCAGTGCAGTATTATTCTGAAAAAGCAACGTCATTGATGTTGAAAATTGATGTTTTTAGCATTTTAACGGCTTTGTCATACAATAAAAGGGTTATTGCATGAATATTGATGAATATTATCCCTCGCAAGCTTGTGCAATATAATATTCCACTCGGGACAGTATTCACCAATATTCGTGCAATAATCCTATATGACTGTCTTCAATAATGAACCTGAGTCCATACTATAATTGAAGCTGTAGAAGGCCTCTAAAATATGAAATGTGAAACTATTCATAAAACATGACAATCGACCTAATCCATGGAAAAATGTTGAACAATTGACAATTTAAACAATGACAACCACTGCACTACAGTTTCCTGGCTTGGGATAGGCACATTTTTGAAATGTAAAATTATTCGTAAAACATGACAATCGACCCAATCCATGGAAAAATTTTGAACGAATAACAATAAATGACAACCACTGGACTACAGGTTCCTGACTTTGGATAGGCACATCAAGCATGTAGTGGGGTAAACAATTTTTTAACATTCAACCCTCCACCTTACCTGGAACAGTGGTGACTAACAACAATAAAAACATGCAATAAAAATCAATCGAAATGGATTTAGATACTGAAACCAGCAACAAATAAAATTAAAGTAATACATGATACAACAAAATTATCGACCTCAAAAGAGTACTCAGAAATCAGCCTAGATTTTATTAAAGTTTTGTCTATTTTAAAAAAAAAAAATATGAACGATTTACATTGTACTACCATTTTTAAGGGTTAATTAGATTTTATATCTTCTGAAAATGATAGATATTTGGTATATGTCAGAGAGACCATATTCCAATTACAAGAAAAACAGAGGAAATTTACATATCAAAAGGTCTACACAAAGCTTTTATCATACTTTTCTGTTAGGGTAGAGTATCCTACATTGTCAGCCTTTAATAATAGTTGTTCCTATAGCCAAGTAATTAGATTTCAAAGTTTTGATCCATGGTCAGGATTGTCATAACTGCAGATGACCAACAGTGTAAAATTTTGATTCCCCTACTTATTAAATTCTTATTCCAATCGTTTTTTCATCATTTGAATATCATTGAGCAGCAAATCCCACTAAGAATAAAATGAGATGATATTGGATAGTAACATCTGGAATCTAATATACCACTCGGATTAATTAAAATCAAATCTTCGCCAAGTAGAGCAGGGCAATATCATTAGTATACATTTACCTGTTTAAAAATTACTTCATTACAGATTGATGTCTCAAATAACAATTCTAGTTTTGAATTAAGAACTTCAGTCTTCTACCACATTTCTTTTCAAATATTTTTAGTTTATTTTTGACAGAAAAAAATTGAATTTATATAAAATTGCTTACTTACCTTTTTCCATGTTACTAGTAAATGAATTTTCCCTATAACCATCACCAATACCTGATCCATCTATATACCCTACCTGTCATTTCAGGTGCTAATTACAGGTGTGAATTATCCATGATGGTTTCAAACATTTCAACAGGTGAAATGATGTGATAAGTAGTTGCTGATCAATTGCAATTAGTCAAATGTCAATTTCTTTTGTCAAATTCATCACTTTTATGTTAAATTTTACAGTTTGGGTGTCTAACCTTTTAAGGGGAATAATTTTTCTTAAATTGTTTGCAATTTTTTTTCACAACATACAAAATACCTCCTGCCATTCTTCTCTCATGTTTGGTCATCTTCGTGAAATTTTAGGACAGGAACTTTTTTTCAAGTCAGCCTTTTGTTGAAAATGACCTCTTCCTATTTCAGTTTGTTTGGATATGTGTACTACATTTTACATGTCTAGATCTCAATATTTTTCTTATGAATTATTTTTGATGCTGCTGATAAAAGGTTATTCTTTGACACATTTATCCAGCATAAAAAAAAAATTACAATATTTATGCAAAATGGGTAAACATTTATTTTATTTTAATAAAATTTAGAATCTTGTAATTGTAAATCCCAGATCAACTTTGGGGAGTAAAAGAATTTGCAGGCATTTTTTTAATTGTGTTGATGAAGTTGAGTTTTGTGGAAAATAAATAAAAATTTCTTGCATTCCTGTTAGAAGAAAAAGATTTTTGTACAAGTATATAAATTTCTGTACCAGCCTTTGTTGATTCTGCATTAATTGTATTTTTCGTTAATTTCCATCCAAACTGTGTAGTAAAATAACTTAAAATACCTCCTCCTGTTTATTGAAAAATTTGATGTGATGTTGGGATTGACCATGCTTGGTTCCCTTTCATTTTTCTGAATTTTTATTAAGTGCAGTGAAACCCGTCTGCACGGAACCCCTTTTGGACTTGCAGAAAAGTTAAGTTGAGACAGGTGTTTGGTTTAGGCAGGTTAAAAACAAATGAAAACTTGTATTAAGGGACTTAAGAAACAGTCTGGTTAAGACAGGTTTTCAGTTTTTTCAGTGTTTGGTTTAGACATGTTTCACTGTAGTTCCAGAATTATTGGACCTTTATGGTTGCATGGTTGCAGGTGGCACACTGCTCACCAAAATATTGCTTGTATAATATTCAAACTTTTGAGGTAATGTTGAGGGTACTAATGCCTGGTTCCTCTGTGAGGAGAAATTTAATGTTTTGTTATAATTTTCAGCTTTAGTTAGTGTGGATGGCAAGTTATACAGTATTGGAGGTTGTGTTGGACAGAACAGCGTGTCTGAGTGTGAGGTGTTTGACCCAGATACTAAATCTTGGTCAAAAATTGCTCCTTTGAAAACTGGTAAGTTGTGGTTGGAACACGGAAAAATTTGAAGCTAATTATTAAATGAAGTTAACATCTGGCTTTTCAGCATCTGATTTGAATCTGGCAGATGGCTAAAAATATAGCATTGTGTGATGTAGCTGTTGTTAACTTCTTTCTGGTTCTGATGTAAGATCATATATGAAAATCTCTTTTGACCTCTTCTTTTTCAGGTTGTTCATTTTTAGAGTTGGACCAGTAGGATGTCAAAAAAAACAGATGTTTTTTATTTGCTTGATTTTTACACAAAGAACAGCTTAAAACCAGTTGATTTTCTTGGCCATTTTTTGTGACATAAATGTTTGTTCACAACTGAAATATGTGCTGTAAAATTCAGGAAAATGATTTTATTTTTACATTCTTGACTTCTGTTTCCTTCAAAAGCTTTAAAAAGCATTGATCAAGCTGAAAATTGTAAACTTGTTACTGATCTCAACAGTTATCTCCCTGAACTTAGGTCTACCTCCTCAAAGTGTAAAAAGTGTAGATTTATATCTACATTGGAATTTTGTATTAGGTTGTAATAAACAAAAAATCATAGTACTTCATAATTTTGGAATCAGTCAGTAAAGGTCAAGGTCACAACACTAAGGACATCAATGCCAGCAGCAGGCATTACCAAAAACTGTTGTCAAATGAATTTTTTTTATTTTCATGCACTTTTGACAAGGAATATTTTTTTCAAATAAATATTTTGGGGCTTTCGTTACTTTTTGCAAAGAATAATTTGAAAGCAACCAACGAAATCAGGTGAAAAATTCTAATTTTGAAAATTTTGATGTTATTAATGATATTGTAGCTGGTTTCCGCACGATAACTTTTGTTCTAGTAAACTTATTTTTTTTGATATTTTGTGTCAGACAATGATTTTTGGTACCAGATAAAGGTTGATAAAGATCTTGATTTAGCCACACATGTTTTTGGAGAGTGATAAAGAGAATTGTTTTTGTTTTTTTTTTTTATGTAAGTTGTCTATTTCTTGTCAGATTTTAATAGATTTTTTTCTTTGTATCCTCCATTTGAAAGCTAACTTAACCAGTTCAACAAAACAGTAAGGCACATTTGACTATTTTAACAAGAATGTAAAATTTTATGTAAAAATACCAAATTTTTTAAAGATTTTTTATTCAAAATAGATGTGATCGCACAAAACATCACGAAAAAATTTTAACTAAATATTTGTACTTGGTAGATCTTTAATTGTGCACAATTTTGTGTCATCTATTTCAAAATCAACTGAATTGTATCAAATTATGTAATATCTTTAAATTTTCACATTTAAATTAATTTATATGTGCCATGTGACATTTGTAAGTAAAAAAAGTCATAAAACAACTGTATTTTATTTTAGCAGACATTTTTCAGTACAAACGATACAGAATAATTGATATTAGCCACTTCTCATTGCTAAGCCAAATTTTTGGGCCAAAAACGTGGCTTAATGACCCTTGTGCTTTCATTTATTCATTATAAAAAAGAATGGATATGCTTTGATATTCTATGTAAAAAATATTTAACTTGAAAAAATTTATTCAGCCATGTTTCAAAGTATTTTCATAGGTTAATGAACCCCAAATTAAATCTCTTGATAACTCAATAGCCTTTGACCTTGTCTTCTCACAGTCCTTGGCTAGTTTGTGCACCATGGTTAACAAATGGAGCAATCCCACTTAGAGATTTTAAGATTGGTTGCTGTTTAATATAAATTTTGATTCCAAAATATGATTATTGTAGATAATTTCACTTTATGTGTCTTCAAACTGGATGCAATTTCATAGGAAAAGGTATGGAATTCTTGTTTCCAATGCCCTTAAAAGCTCACCGGACCCTACGGGTCATTTTAGCTATTGCCATCACTTTGCATCAGTTGTTTATCGATTCCAATTTCACATTTTGAACCCAAATGGATTGAAACTAAAGATAACACAAATATTTCTTCTGAGGTGCTGACCAAGTTTTTTTGTGCTCCAGCTTTGATGCTGGTCCTTCATCAAATGTTGCTCTGTTTAACAGGGTTCTATTGGAAAAACATACAAAAGACCAATGAATGGATTGAAACCAAACATGGTATATTATTTCTCTTGAAGTGCTGATATGTTTTGTTGTGCTCCAACTGGAGTCTTACTTTAACATAGGGCTCTATGGGGAATACATACAAAAGACTTCTTAGAACCAGACTAGGAATTAAAACCAAATGTGGCATGAAAAGTTCTGAAGAAGTGTTACTTTGGTGCAGATCTTTCATCCAAAAGAGCCAAGTTTAATATGGGATGGACTTCACCTACAAGATATTTTCTTGAGAACCAGCAAGCGATGACGTGAATGGTCTTCATGCGACACTGACCATGTGTTGTTACTTTGGTGCCAGTCCATCATTCAAGATGGCCTGAGGCTGGGATCTTTAGCATGAAGTCTGTGAAATAAATACTGTAAAAGTACATGTATTAGTATTCACGTAAAGTATATACAGAAAATTCACTTAAAATATTTTATCTAAAACTACAGATAAACTTTGGTGATATAGTCCTCTACCACACTTCTGCAATTCCTGTCCACAAACAACCCATGGTCCTTCAGTGGTCCTGTGTCCAGCAGTTTGGTGATGATACAGGCTCCAAGGAGTCTCTGGTAGTTCCAATAAAACCAGTAATTGGGTATGGTTCTGTTTCAGGCCGTTACCAGATTGCTGCCTGCTATCACAAAGGTTTCATTTATGCCATTGGAGGCACTGATGGTTGGAATTGTCTGGCAATTTCTGAAATGTATGACATTGCCACTGACAAATGGTTACCAGGACCAAGTCTGAATATGGCTCGCAGGGGCGCAGGTTGTGCTGTGGTAAATGGTAAGAAGATCATGTGAATTTTTAACAGAAAAAACAGATTTAGGCTTAGGGATACTCCAGTTATAAATATCAAAAAGAAAGCAGCATCCATATATTGTTTACAACTTTGATTAAAAAATCTGAGTGATATACATATGTGGTAAAATGTTTTTCCAAACCATATTACAGGGGTGGATCCAGGAGGCCCCCCCCCCCCCCTTTGAAACGCAAAAATGATAAAAAAGTAGAAAAGTTTGGGTAAAATTTTTTCTAATCTCCATTAGAAATCAAGAAAATAGGTGATTCAAGAGGTCTACAAAAAGTGCACCATTATCCCCTTTTCTCAAATTAATAGAGACTTAAATCGAGAAAATAGGTGATTCAAGATGTCTGCAAAAAGTGCACCATTATCCCCTTTTCTCAAATTAATAGCGACTTATTTTGTCAGTCAAGCTTCAGGGTGATAGTTAAATTATGTTAATTTTTGCACATTTTTTAACCTGTAAAATGTAGGTTTACTTTGCTTTTGTTGAATATGGTTCCTGTTTAACAATTGCAACATTGCAATAGTTCTGAATTTAATGTAATTTTTTTCCTTTTTAGATAAAATCTATGTTGTTGGAGGAAGTGATGGATCTCAAAGTTTAAAGTCTGTGGAGAAACTAGATGGCAACAGCTTCATACTTGGTCCCCAGATGAGTATACCAAGGGCAAACGTAGGTGTAGTCACATTTGGTAACAGACTCTACGCTGCCGGAGGTTTCAGTGGCAAAAAATTCCTCGATACATTCGAGTATCTTGATATTAAGAAAGATGAGTGGCACACTTACATGCCTGTGGAAGACTGCCTAGCTCAAAAAGCACAGAATAACCAAAAATCTAACTAAGGCTAAGAAAAAGTAGGATTAGCTTCTTAGACTACCACTGTCAGACATTTTTCATTTAAAATCAATTTTCAGCAGACATTGAAAGTTGAATGTATTTTGTTTAAATTTGAGGTTTGTGAACCATAATATGTCTGTCATATAATTGTCATTCCAAAGCAATACAAACAAAACCATGACTCTTAACTATAATAACTTAAATATAGAAAATGTAATTTTTCAACATGTTCAATGCACAGATTTGCTGAATAACTGTATTATGAACAAAATGACTGTAGGTTCATAATGTTTCAAAGTCCACTAATCTTTCCAGAAGTCATTTAACTGGATTCTCCTAGATAATACAGTCCTTTTTTTAATTACTTGATATTAATAATAGTTCAATAACTCTTCCACACATGTCATTGGGAATTTTCTTTAAGAAAGACCACCTCCTCACTGAATTTTAAAGACAAAAAAAGACTCAAGATACTAAGAACGTCTACCTGGTCTAATTTCTGGAACTTTCAATTGAATGTTCATTTTTGTATGTTAGAATACTGTTGATATTTTGTTATGAAAAATATGATGTTGTTTGCATTTACTTTGTGTTACGGAAAATGACAAAAGCGACTTTTTAAATCACTTTTTATAAGGTCAGAATGTGATTATGTTGCAAAGGGGATAAAAATTTCTAAAATTTGATGTTTTCCTTTAGTTTATTTACAAAGATTTGCATGCGAATTTAAATTGTCTAAATTGAATTAAATCTTTTCTTTAATTGAGCTTCGACAAATTCCAAAAAACGTTAAATGGACATACTTTATGTATGTAGACATCCCTATACATTTCATTGTAAAACACATGATTTTTTAAAAAAAAATCTCATCAGCATCAATTTCAATGTCATTTTCATTTAAATCTTAAAAATGTGCAGATTCTTTTCATAATTAAATAATTTAACAATGTAAACAAGTATTAAAATTTTTTGACAAAAAAAGTTAATATTAGACAATTTTTTTCAGCTTTTTAACTGTAAATTATTTCAAAATTATCAAAAAATATAGTTATTTTGTTATATGTGAAAAAAATTTCAACATTAAATAAGAAATGGCCACATAAATTTTGAAATCATGAATGCTTAATTAAATACATTTGTGGACAGTAGCTGACGTTGACATTTTACTATTGTTTCTAAGTTTAAAATTGTCTTGTCATATTTTCGTGAATTTTTAATTTGGTTTTTTGTGTAATTATGAATTTTTTATGTTTGTTTTGTTTAATTTTGATTTTCTCATTAATTTTACTTGTAATTATGAATGAATTTTTCCTTTTTTTCTTGTAATTATTAATTTTTTCTTTTTTTCTTGTAATTATGAATTTTTCATTTATATTTACCAAGAAATTGTTTTACATGTTTATATTGGGCATTTTTGGAACTCATACTGATTTCCTTTAACAATTATATTCCCTAGAAACGTTAGTTTTAAACATTTGTAATAATAAAACCTAGGAGCTGAAAAAATGTCCAAACTTCTATACTTCATTGTCTGAAAAAGGTCTGTTGAACCTTCAAAATTTCTGAAATTTTATACATAAAAGCCAAATGTCCTTTATATTTGATATGTCATATTGCTTCCTAATGATTATTAATTTTTGGTCAACTTTTGATTAATCAGACAAAATATCCAGGGTGGACTTTCTGCTAAATTTTCAGCTTTTTTTATTGCCAGAAATATTAGACTGACTATTTTCAGCTCCTATTTGTTGATAACTAACAAACTGTTTGGATACTGTTTGATCTGGTCTGAAGATTAAATCAGTATCAGTGTTCAAATAAATAGCCAGTAATATCCATTTTGATATAATGTGAAAATTTGGAAAAAAATTCCACTTTAGTAGAAAGAGAATTAAAAACTCAGTGCTGCTTTTAATACATTGTGATTGTTAAAAAGTAGTATTGCAACTTGCTTTCACTTTTTTCAATCTACAAAATTTACACTGTTTTATAAGAATACAGAAGACAGTTAATCTTCCATAATATTTTTGCCTGTTCCAACAAACTCTTGACTTTGAGTATAAATGTTAATTTATTGAGAATTTTGTTTAAAATTAATTATGAACAGATCATGATTTGTTCTTAAAAGTCTTCAAGTGTTTTCTGACTAAAGAATATCTTCCTATTCAAATGTATATTATTGTAGTTTTTGAGGGAAATAATTTTTTTGCATGTGTTTACTTGAAACAATGTGTATTGAAAATAAATTCCTTACATACCCTTCCATTGCTTGTATTGTGGATCAGTAACTATGGTAACAAAAAAGTATTTTTTAAGGATGGTCATGTCTCAGTCTTTGTTTGAAAAATTAATTATAAATACATTGCATTTATTTCCAGTGAACTTTTCCATTCCAGAATAAGAGAGGCAGCTTAAATAAACCGTAATTTTTTTTCTGATTGGTATTTAATGCTGTTCTCAAACATATTTTGTTGTTTTTTCTGTGGTAGCATTTTTATACGACCGCAAAAAATTGCGGTCGTATAATGGTATGGCGCTGTCGTCGGCGTCGGCGTTCCTGTCTGTAGACAGGTTGGTTTCCGCATGATAACTTTTGTTCTAGTTTACCAATCCTT
>JARWCS010272798.1:0-13192 GCA_034783895.1 Geukensia demissa
TGCTTCCATCTAGTTAAGGCTTATAAAAATAGGAGATGTGGCATGATTGTCTATGAGACAGCCATTCACCAAATGACGGTCGAATTTGAACGTCTACAGGTCCCAGTATGGCCTTTAATAACGAACAGGAGTTCATGCGATAAGGGAAGCTGTTAATACCGTATTTGATATATATTTATCGTAAATACATAGGGACAGTTCCAAAGTTATCAAAGTCTTATGCAAAGTAAATCCCCAATCCACATAGGTATTAATGTAGCGCTGTTTCCTTCATTTGAAAAACCAAAATGCAAAGACAGGACATACTCAAAATAAACAAAAAGACAAAACAAAAAATCATAAACACATGAAACTAGTTATAGCATGCTGCTCTGCAAGGTTAAGTCTTATCCCGCGCCAGGGTGTTTTATAAGATAGATCTTAGCTCAAATTGTGGAAACATTGATTAACAATATTAACATAAAAGCGCGATTGGAAATATATTGTCTACAGGTGAAAAAATAGTAGGAGATGTGGCATGATTTTCCATTAGACAGCCATCCAAAAAATGACAGTCGAATTTAAACTTCTACATGTCCAATTACGGCCTTCAATAATAAACCGGAGTTCATACCAAAACGGAAGCTATAAAAGGCAATCAAAATACAAAATGTGAAACAAATCATAAAACACGACAATTGACCCATATCTAATGAAAAATTGTGAACGAATAACAATAAAGGACTAGTTAAAAACGACAACTACTAGACTACAGGTTGCTGGCTTGGGACATAAACAATTAATAAGTATGTGTCGGGGTTAAACCAGTTTATGAGCGCTCAACCCTCACCTTAACCGGGGACAGAGTTGTGACAAAACAGCAACGAAAACACACGATAAAATCGGCTGAAATGGATTTAACCCCTGAGATCGAAAAGATAATTCAACAAACTCCTTGTGGTTATAAAATTATTTGAGCTGAGTTCCTACATCAAATTCATTTTCAACTCAATTTAAGAGCCTAGTTTTGCGCTTATCAAGATGTTCCCTGCAAATCAATTTATCCTTTAGCTTCTTTGTCTTTTCACACAAGAAGTTTAGGAATAGACTATACTTGAAAACATTTTACCATTTTAATTTCTTAGGTGTGTTTGGTAATGTATTTGTAATACTTAAAATATAGAATTGCCAGTTAATTGCAAAATACTAGATATTGGATTAATAAATCAAATTAAAATTTCTGTTTTTGACAGCCAGATCATATTATTTTGCAAACGTCATAAAATATTTGTTATACTGTTTGTTTAGTACCTAGTTATGTTGGTTGTGAGATGAGAAAATCGAGATAGTGCTCTGCAGCTAACATCATATGTGAGATGAGAGAATCGAGATAGTGCTCTGCAGCATAGATCTTTTGGATACACCCTTAACTAGTTAACATTATTCACAGTATGGCACTATTGTACTGACACCAGTATGAGGTAATATAAATAAAGCCACAGTATCTATCTTTTAAACTACATTTTCTGATATTAATTAAAAAATACCAGGTCAAGTACAGTAGACCTTCTTAAGAAATTGAAAACCTTCACGTTAACGACGTATTTATATCTTAAATAAAGCCAAATAGTAATCATAATTGAATGGAATCGAAAGTGTTCATTGTTTAGAAGGTTGACTGTATTTTAGCTCACCTGTTCCCAAAGGTTCATGTGAGTGGTTGCCATCAATTTGAACCGTCCATCGTTCGCCCGTCCACATTTAATAAAGATATTCTTTTCAAACCGCTGGACCATTTTGAACCACACTTTCAGGACGGGCACTTTGGTTGCCTTCTACAATGATTGCATTCGGCGTCCACACCTATCAACTAAGTGACAGTACGGCCTACCTGAGTAATATTTAGGTAAATATTATAGCCAGTTTAAATCGGCTGGGCTAATGGAATATTTCTTTAGCTCACTCGGTAGCGCGGCTGGCTGGTAACATAGCGGTCCGGGTCCGATTCCCAGTGGTGGCGGTTGCGATTTTGTGTTGTCAATAATGCTCTCCTGGTACATTTGGCGCTCAACGGAAAAACTCTCGGTGGTTAGCTAGAGACTAGCCAAGGTTTGTTAATGGTTATAGTCATAATGGTTTGATGACTCTTGAGGTGGGGATGTGTGACAGTACTTCCTACCTGAGCTACCTGAGTTGTATTCAGGTAGATATATAGCCAGTTTAAATCAACTTGTCTAATGATATATTTCTTCAGCTCACTCAATAGCGCGGCTGGCTGGTAACATAGAGGTCCCGGGTTCGTTTCCCAGTGGTGGTGGTTGTGATTTTGTGTTCTCGATGCTCTCCTGTTACATAAGATGGCCACCGGTACTAAAAGTCAATGAACTCTTTTAAAATCTTCTTTTCTGAAACTGATGTGCATTAACTTAAGTGAAGTGGTCCTTGAGATGGTGAACTACCAAAATTGTATCTGGCATTCCAATCGATCATCCTAGATTGGGATCAGAGACGAACTTAGTTTAATAAAGAACCCTATGGAAAAATTCTCTTAAAATCTTGTATCAAACAGCTGAGCCAAATGGAATAAAACTTTCGTGGAATGGTTCTTTGATAGTCCTGTACAAAAATTGTAATTGGCATCCCCGCCGACCAATCAAGATGGCCTATCTTTGTTTTACATTGAATTCAATTGGAATTCCACTTAAATCACAATGTCGCACACCAATCAAGTTCCTGACTGTTACTGAAATTGACAAATGGTCAATAAATTACTTTTAAATTTTCTCCTGTGAAAATTCTGAGCCAATCGAAACCTTACTTTAGTGTAATTGATCTGAAATGCCCACCGACAAACTTAGTGAAAGATTGGATCCGATGGAAATTCACTCAAAAATATACTTGTCTGATCTTTTTTAAACTGCTGAGCCAATTGAAATCAAACTTTGGAGGAATGCTCCTAAGGTGATCTCCAATGAAAATTGTATTCGGAATCCTGACCAACCAAGCAAGATGGCTGCCACAGCCAAACTTAGTTTAAAATTGGACCCTATAGGAAATTCACTTTAAAAAATATTTTTGTTTGGAACTCCTAAGCCACTAGAAACGAAGGGATGGTCCTTTGCCAAAGCTTTCCCCACGAACCAATCAAGATTGCCACCATAGCAAACTATATGTCCTTAGATGATCATCACCAATGTTTTTACTACCCAGATAAAGTGGATGCCGGATAAAAATTTGGTAGGGAACCATCTAAGGACCATTCCACTTAAGATTGGTTCCAATTAATTACACTTTAAAACAAGAAGATTTTAAATTGGATTTCTCGTAAGTTACCATTTTATACTTTACTACGACCGGGGTATAAAAATAGGCCGTTCGGTCAGGTAGAACCCTTGCTACAGGGTTGGATCGGAAATATAAATACTCAACCATGCCGTTAGAAATTGGTTGCTCGATATCTCCACCAGGAGGTAGAACCCCTTAGGCGTCAGTTTGTTTAGGCGGGATGTATAAATTCTCAACCTGTTCGGACAGGAACGTTACCGCCGTGCCCCGTTTTGGGAAAGTACCACGCTCTCAGCACCCCTTTGCAACAGCTTAGGCGAAATTTACCACCCCTACACAAACAGTCGCAATTTGGCATCCTGTGGCTATCAAATTCCCCGGCCTAACCCCCATCTAACCCCTTTTATGATTGATTGTTTGATAATTTGTTCTCGTCCTGAATATGCATGAAATATTTGCCAATGGACGTTAAACAACAATCAATCAATCAATACTATCAAGATATCCATCACAGCTGAACATAGTTTAACCTGGCACAAACTATTGATTTTGTGCAGCAATTTTTGAAGAAAAAAATTTTTCTCCCAATTTTAGGCAAAAATTATTCTGAGAGATATTTTCTAAAAAAACGTTGAAACGAGACGATAGTTACGGACTTCCCCCATATATTTACATGTACCATTTGCTTTTTTTAATTATGAATTGACTGATTTCGCATTTGGTTACACCCACATGTCACTTATAATTCCCAAGATCTGTGTAATTTTTCTAATTGTATACTTAGTTCATTATGCACCTCTTTCTCTCTCATTAAAGTTTCAGGTGATTTTATCTGCGCTTTTGTACAATTAACGTTTTGTTCCAGAAGCTGTAAAAACTATTGACTAATTTGACGCTTCGTTATACGATCTGGTTTACACCTCTATCAATATTAGAAAAACTAGAATGTACCGTGAAAGGTAAGGAGATTACTTAGTAGAAAAATCGTGTATTCTTTCGGCATATTCTTAAATTTAAATTTATTACAGTAGCATTAAAATTTACTGTTAATATATTATTCTTTTCTCGCAATCCCGAAGATGTTAAGTTATCCATTTTATTGCATCAGTCATTGTGATTTTTGTATCTTATCTACTTTAGTTTAAATACTGCCAATTGTTTGCATGGAATATTTTAAGACATGCATCTTATCATTATTTTTTCACAGAGTTTAAGGGCTTGCCTTATTGTTTGTCAATCTGTTAAAATCAAAATCCAAAATTCTTCACTGATACATGATAGGTTTTACTTGCTACAAATGTTGATACGGCTACTGAAATAGCGATTATAAATGTGCAAAATCTATTTTATATTCAGTAAGCATGATTATTAACCACTTGTGATGAAAAACTTTCATTTACATGTATATACTTAATGGAAAAACAATAATACGACAGTCAAAACACATAGTAAAGACAAAATAATCAGATTAACTTCTCGATCAAGACTATGTACTTTGGCTTCATCTCAAAAACATCTTAGAATTTTCTTAAATAACATAACTCTGACAAGTAGGTGACAGTCGAAACAAAAATTGATCACTGCTTCTATTTTTGATGGTCAGCGGGACACATTAAGATTTACAAATTTCCCTTCTTTGAAGTTTTCATTACCAAGCTGTTGAAATTTTTGATGGTATAAAAACAGGTATTGCTTCATAAGCATATGTATAATACAAATGTGGGAGTTCCAATGCCACGGTCGAACAAAGGAACTGAAAGCGTTTGTTTGTTTGTTTGTTTGGGGTTGAACGGCACTTTCAACAATATTCCAGTCATATCGCGGCGGTCAGTTTTAATGGTGGAGGAAGCCGGAGTACCCAGAGATTCGAGTTAAACTCAACCCGTTTTTTGTATGGAACCAAGTCAGCCGAGAACTCACGCCGTATAGGTGATAGGCTACAGTGATCTGTACAGGTAACTTTAAATCAACTAACTAGACCACTCGGCCACCCAGGCCTCAACTGAAAGTCTTTATTGCGGATCAAAGCAAAGAACCCGCATTTAAATATGTATTATGTGTGGGCTTTCACCGTCCTCGAACACTGCTTTTCACAGCTAGTGAGAGAAAGACAAAGTATTCTAAAATAGATGGACGAGGCTTTTTAAAAATGGTAAAATGAAATGAGGCTCTGCCTGTCGAGCTTCGTATATTTCTTAGCCAAGAAATTGCAACAAAATTGTTTTTACGAAGAGGGTTGGGTGGGAGTCAACATTTTAATTTATGAACTCTTGATAGTATGAAGAGATCTGAAGGAAACTTAAGTGGATTTTTCCTCTTGGAGAAAGAAAGTCACCTAGTCACTAGATCAAAGACCAAAGTCATACCGAAATTTAGAGGAAATTTTGGTTTCTTGATTGAAACTCTTGAACGAATAATTAGACTAAATATATAAACTTGGAATAATTTTGCCTCTTAAGAGAGAAAAGAAAGGTTCCCTTGTTAAAGGGCACAGTGACTATTTAGATTGAAATTTTTGGTTTCCCGGTGACAATTCTTGAACAAATGTATGAATCTTAACAAAACTTAACTCAGTAATGATATGGTCGCACCTGTACATACTGAGGTAAGAATTTACAGACGATATTTTTGCAATCGCAAAATCAACAAGGCGTTTCTAGCTTTGTATCTTCTTATCTTGTCCTGACCCTGTACACAGATTGAAAATATCACATCCAACTGAATACATGAAAATGGTGCCAAACAGCGGCCGAAAAACTCTTCGTTTCCATTACGACGTCTCAATTCACATTAATATTCGTCCTGTTTCAAATCTAGGACATCCCATGATCTTGCAAAATGAAAAAAAAATAAATATTGAGAGTTTTAGATAAAGAAAGTTGTTTGAAGTTAAGGAGAGATGACAGAAAAGACCATGGACAACAAATTGAACGAAAGACAAACATAGAACACACAACTCTAGACTGAAAATTAAAGCTGGGTTAAAACGAACCCTATAAAATCTAGGGTTCTCCGAAAGCGTAAGCCACTCCTGCTTCGCTAGTGGCACCCGACAAAGCACAAATGCAAGTTAAATTTAAAAAATTTTGGCTCGTATAAGGTGTATAGTTTTTGTATGCCTCACAGAATGACTGGCATGTAACCATTGGTCAAAAAGAACCACCGCTAAAATATAAAGGGGTTTCCAAAAGGGCATTTATACATGCATTGAAGGGTCACAGAGATATTCAATATATTGGGTACTATTTCCATATTGATGATAATAATAGAATAGAAAATGTTGCAAGTTCTTTTAGTTTATAATACGATGGATATGAATTGAAACTGTTAAAGGTCCTTTGTCATTGAATGTTCTCTGTTGTTGGTCTCCTTGACCACGAGTATTATTTTTTTTTATGTAATATGGAATTTATTCAATATTAACATATCATACGTCTGTATTTTTAGTGCTTCTGGAAGTCGCCAGAGCTCAATCTTCAGAACATGGACATCCAGGCGTCCTATAGAGGTGTGTTAGCTTTACATTTAGGTGTTTCTGATGTAAGGAAAGTCTACCCGTGAACTACGTGTTTGTATGTTTCAAAAAACTTTGTGGTCGCTAAATAGGGCTTCACTTTTATCCCGGCTTAGCTTACTATTGTCCGTCAAATACTGCTCCGTTATGTATGTACATTTTGTAATCATCATGTAATACCCACAATCAATCTACATATATCATGTGCCCGGTGAATTGAATGTATAAAATTGGTAATGATTGGTCAGTGTTAATGCTGGAATATATCTCATAATATGACTGAAATTCCAACCCTTTTTACTTTCGATAACATTGTCTGATAGTGCATACTAATATCAACAAACATATGCATTAACCTATTAAAACAATGGTTTTGTGATGCTTAGTTTTTGTCTCGCCAGAAATAAATGCTGAATAATGCAACAGCTTTAGACATTTATACGTTATAATACATAATGTTAGAAGTATGAATGTCTAAGTGAGGATGATATAGCATCTTGATGGATCACAATTATTCCGAATGTTATATGACGAAAACAAAATTTAATTGTAAATTGACTAAAATTCGCATTTGATCAACCCAATCTAAAAAACAAATAAAATGATTGATTGATTGATCGTTGCTTAACGTCCATCCGGCATTATTTCACCGATATTCAGGACGGAAACACGTTAACAAACAATAAATGAATATGAAAGACCGGTAAGGGAGGGATTTTAAGACAACAACCGGAAAAATTAATTAAGCTTTGTAACTTAGGGTCTTTCACGTGCTTAAAACATGACATTTTCTATAAAATTCTATTTTAAATAAACACGGAGGGTCATAAACGTCTCCCCACCACCAGGGTCGCCCCTTTTAGAGAACTAATGACCCTGAGATGGATGTACCTAGTGCCTATTCTTTCAGCCGGCGTAACCTTTTCGATGAGGAGGACGGTTATTTATACATCCCGCTCGGACCTCGGAGGAGGCAAGAGCATGTAAGTAAAGAAAATGTTTATCAAAGTTATATAAAAAAGACCGTTTTACTTTAATATTGCCGTAAAAATTCACCCAAAGATATAAAGGTTAATAACTGTAATTTTATCGTTTCATAGTTGGGGTATGCGGTAATTTTCTACTCGTACTTTTCGTCGGAGTGTATGGGATCACTGCAAAGTTTTTTATTCGAATATGACCTCACTGCTACTTTGACCTTTTGTATTAAATGTTATTTGTTTTAAATTTTGGATATTTTCAGCCTTTTCAAATGGTGATCAGAGGCTCACATGCATGTATATATGTATATGTGATACATTTGTCTCTATCCGTACGACCTTTTAAATATGCATTTTTGTAAATAGATCTTTCCAAATCAAAGCTTTTGACAATTTTCATTAGATATGCTCAACAAATTTTAGGTAATGCACTGTCTGTTTTTTATTTATTGTGTGTCAAATCAAATTTTTAAAAGCGACCATCTAGTCAGGAAGAAAAACACACACATATAAAAAAAGGCTTTTGGAATATATTTGCCACATGAATAAAAGTCAAAATCCATTTTTGCAAAACTTTTTATTGACCGTACATCGAAGGAGAAACAAGCTTAATTTCTAATCGATGATTAAACGCTGAAATCAATAAGATGAATATGAGCGTCTTGTTTTACCAATTATTTTCTGAAAAATTGTGTCTCATTCACGACAAAACCTACCAGCAAACAGACGCAAATGAACGAAAAAACACAAATATGGCCTTACGTCACTTCCCTTAAAGTTAAAGTTAGTCGGTATACTGCAAGTTGTTCCTGAAAGTACAAATGTAGAATGATCATGCTTTTCAACAAGCCGTGCAAACTTTATGATGTGTGAAGGTAATTTAAAACTTTTTAACTAAGCGTTTCACCACGCTACTACATGTTATGGAAGCTTGCAGGACTTTCCTGTTAAATTAAAGTATCGAAACTAACAATCAAATTAAAAGGAAAGAGCAAGTAACCTGTAACGATTTAAAAAACAACTAAATTTCGTCAAAAGTTGTTACCAATACTTCCATTCGGGGATTCACGTCGTTAAGTTCTAATTTAAAGTATGGTATTATATATGGTTTGGAATAAGAAACTACAATTAGATTTGAAACAGTAATCCTATCAACTAATCAACGAAGACGCCCGAAAGTTGGGAAAATTTGTCTCTTGTTTGGTACGTTTTAATACTAATTGTAAAACAGCAAACAAGTTGAAGTTATAATACATGAATTTTTAACCTTGGTAATTTTGTATTTTACAATAAGTTCCAGTATTTGAAACAAAATTACAACAACTGACAGAGTAATATTAAGACTGCAGTCATTGCCCAAATATCCACAGTAATCTAGTTATGGTGCGGATTTCTATGTCTTGATAATTTAGTCATGATAATTTTTTGTTGAATTATTGTTTGTTTTAAAAAAAGACGACTTTTAAAAGCAGATTTCACACATTTTTTTCTTTGGTGTTTTATCTCCTTCAACGAATTCCAAACATCCTCCTTTTTATTGGGTTCTTAGTTTTTAGAGAAGTGTTTTGTTACTGATGTTTGTCTGTTGGTCATGACCCTGTCTGTCTTCTGACTCAACGATATCCGTTTGTCTCTTTGTTATCTTCTAATTCTATATAATATTGCCTAATTTGATTGCATTTACTGAACAGATGATCTGTATAAAATCATTTATTTTACGATTTTTTTACATTACTTAGGTATCTGTTTATGCGATATATATGATTTTGAATTAACGTATTTGGAATCGAATACATATACTAAAATATTATAGACCAAAACACAACATCCTGATGCGAAAAATGTTGTTAGAGCATAAGACACATTGCCGTTTTCTGCATGTTTAAAAATGTTTGCTTCTCAATGCAATTTTTGTCAGACTCTCAATATAAAAAAATGAGATGTGGCATCTCAAATTACTTTAGATTTATCCATTTCATTGCATTAATATTCATGAAACACCTTGTAAAATTTCATTTTACAAGTTTTTATCAAGTCCTATTAATTTCTTTTTGGCTTTTTATAGATAAAACCTACTAAGACAAAACCTTTGGAAAATCCAGAGTATACCCATTTCCCGCCAAATTTTTGAATGCTCATATCTCAAAAATGAACACACTGACCCGTCATTTTTTCTGCTTATTTTGTTTAAATATGAATGGTCTTAAAATAAATCAAAAGCTTTTGAAACCATATTTATTTATTTTTATCAGAGTGGTGAACATCCTTAACAACAGAATAACCAGCAAACCAAAGTAAGTAACATAATACACAGTTTATTTAACTTAATTAAAAACAAAGCAGAAGTAGTGCTAAATTACCGATACAAATAAACACATTGTCTCTATCCTCCAAAGAAAACAGATTTCATCAGAAGCGTGCTGCCTTATTATTATAATATTCGTTGAAGTATTGGTTCAAGTATCTCTTGTGATCTTTATCAAATAATTACGATACCGATCAGAAATAATTCAAAGACATACAGCATGTACATTTTTTAGATATTGACGTTTCTATAAGTTTTTATCACAAGGAATTATTTTATTTAATTGATGACAGGATAATGTTAATCTAAAAGTTATATCTATAACGTACTGATATTTCTCCACCTATTTTTCAGATTCATGACGATTTACAAACAATGCATATTTATATGTTCCACAGAAGCCGTACTATTGGAGAATGGTCGATATGCTTACCAAGGTTCCCATACATAACTTATCAGTTAGATGATTGTCACAAGATAAGCATTAACAGTAGTTGGAACTGATTTTTACGACATAATACAGACTGGCAGGGGCGGTGATGTGACCCTAGTGATGACATAGTTGCAGGGGTCTTATTTGATAGAACAAAGCTGCTCTGTGAGGAAAGTTTACGGCTTCTGGAAATCTTATCTAGTTTTTGTCAATCGTGTTTTTCAAAAAGAAATAAACAGTTTATACATGTTATGTCAAGATAAGTGATAATGTATCCGATGTCTTGAAACAAATTTAAAATTTAGATATCAAATTTTGATGTGATCTTAACGGGAGTTGCAGAAAGTTAACATTTGACTGATTTATTGGGCAGGAACACCTATATATTATATAATATATACCACCTTGAATTTAGATGCAGACTGAGAGCAACAACATGGAGGACTATTACTATCCGGATTACAACTACTCATATGATTACAACTATACCTATGATTACGACGAATCTTTGAATCATCTTCCATTGAAGGAATTTATACCAGTGATATTGTTCTATGCCATTACGGGGCTGGTTGGACTTGTTGGCAACCTTCTGGTTGTATTTGCTATTGCTAATTTCCCCCGAATGAGAAGCATCACCAACTGGTTTCTGTTAAGTTTAGCTTGTGCTGACCTTTTGCTCGTGCTGATATGTGTTCCCGTCAAGGTAGGACTTTAATGCAAAATACTGCAAAATACCAAACAGTGCTTGAAATGTTCTCAAATAAAAATATAATGGCTCCTTATTCGTTTTGAATATTAGAACAAAAAGAAAATGTTTATTTTTTCTTTTTTCTTAGTCAATGCTAGTGCTATATGTATTTTAGCAATTTTGTTTAAAAATTATCCTGTTTATTTTTAGGTGTCATAATTGGTTGTTGATATTCTCTTTAACTTCTAACTTCAAATGTTTTATACTTCAGCTGAAAATTAAACCCGGGTTTAAGGATATTTACACCACATCCCCCCTTTTCTATTTAGTTCCTTTTCCTATTTCACAATTTTAATTGACTTAAATAATTAAAATTATTTCACTTCTAACTACTGTTATATATTTATACAATTAACCAGTTTCTGGCACATCTCGTTCACAAATCGTATTTTAGCCAAACTTTGAGAAATATTGGAGAAATTTTAGTTTAGTTACCTAACAAATGCACCATAGATTTTGATGAAATAATCAACGTTTGCGCAAAAATCTCAATTTACTGTTTTTGTTACCCAACCTAACCAATTTCCATAAAACAAATGTAACACCAATACCATGGAGTTTCACACAAAAATTCATTGACAAGTTAAACGCAAGCATATGCTGTGTTTAAATGAGTAAAAATTATCAATAGTTTGCTTTCTTTATTTAATTTATAGGTTAACAACAACTTGTAACCGTTGCTGATTACGTTTAGTTAAATGCTTTAAAGAAGCAATTCATCACCTGAATTCGATAATTTACAATGTTGATACAGAAGAAATTTTACTGTTTCAGTTTGTTGTGGTGTTGTGTATTTCGTCACTTCCTGTCATCTTAATGTTCTTTAGCTTCCTTTTTCGGATTTTGTAAATGTTCGTCGAGATACTGAGTCGGTTTAATTTTTTGCACATACCTGTATATATGAAGACAATGTCAAAATTATTTTAATGAAATCATTAAATTCGCAAATGAAAATTATACGTAGCGCTTTTCTGATTACGCTCAGTTGAAACAAAAAAAATCTTACCTGCTTAAAGACGAAACGTCGAAATACATGTAGGCGTAAACAAAGGACATTTACGACAACTTCGACCATCTTCTCTGTTGCATGTTTTTGACTATTAATAATTTTTAAATTGATAACCCTTTTATGTTTTTTATGAATTATTTTGTTTTAATCTGATAAATAATGTTATTAGTGAAACGCTGACTTGTTAGATATTGTAAAAACTTTTCATGATCTGATTTTTAAAAATTTTTAGTACGAGATAATTTTTCTATTTTCTAAAGAGATGGCATATGCAGTATAGTTCTAATAAAACTTTAGCAGACTTTGGTAATAAAGAAAAAATTCTTCACGTAACCTTGTTCAAATTCACAAAATAGATAATACACTTAACAACAGAAAAATCGCACCACATCTTCTGTTATGTATAACTATCACATTTTTTTCATTTTACTAAACATTTGAAAACATATTTTAAGCATAAGCTTGAAATTAATCCACGGTTTACAGAAGAAAAATCTCGGTAGTGGCGACAAAACTGTCACTAATAAAAAGTCTGAAATTACTCGATTTGCCTCATTAGCAAAAAAATTATTACGAGACTGACAAGCACTAATTTTCATTGTTTTTAGCGGGAAGGGATAGAAGTGACTTCATTATTCAAAAATTTGGCAATATTTTCCGTTTTTCTGTGAAAAATGTGTTATTTTGAGAAGTCAAAAATAAAAATTCAGAAAATCGTCATTTTTTTTTCAGAATTTGGAGTTAATGGCTGCAGAAATGTTGCATTAAAATTTTGACTCCTTTCAATTACATTTTCGAAAGTTATAAGCAAAAGAAATTCTGTTTTAAAAGAAATCAATAGAAGTAGTGCATTTCTTTTGTTGTTTAGTATACTAGTCAAAAAAAGAAACGTTACGTCCCTATGTATTTTCAATAGACTTTCAACTTTCAATGACT
>JARWCS010273127.1:0-13184 GCA_034783895.1 Geukensia demissa
AACGGCCTACCTGAGTTGTATTCAGGTAGATATATAGCCAGTTTAAATCAACTGGGCTAGAGGAATATTTCTTTAGCTCACTCGGTAGCGCGGCTGGCTTGTAACATAGAGATACCGGGTTCGATCCCCAGTGGTGGCGATCGTAATTTTGTGTTGTCAATAATGCTCTACTGTTACAATAGGAAAGTTTAAGTCATCCCGCTTGTCGTAAATCTAAGAAACAAGTTTTCCTTCTTTAAGAAATAAATCTAGGTATGAAGCAGATTTTTTGAGTCTGTGGTCTCCTTACTTTCTAGTAAGCTGGGATGTATTTGGTGGAGATGTTCACTGAACAGTTATATACATAATGGAAAAAGGTAATGACAGTCATAAATTAATCATTTTAATAAATAAATCATTCATCTTGAATGTTAACAGATGTAAAAAATATATTTACAAATACTGTTTTTTATAAAATATTATAACAAAATACAACAAAAATGAGACAACAATTAAAAATGCTAGCTCTATCACAATTATACAGTTATACATATTAATAATTCCCTGGATTGACATTTATTTATTTACAACACAAAAAAGCATGTTCTCATGATGATTAATATACAAGAATGAACTTATGAAGAAATTTGATTAATAAATTTTCTTTGTCATAAATAAACTGTTCAACTCAATAAATTATATTCCATCTTACGGCAGAGGGACCCGAATAGACACGTTGTCCGGTCTATTAGTGGTTCCTATCTTGAAGCACTAAGCCCTCTTCACAACTGTGTGCGATTGGCGTTACTACTTGCAACTACTGGCAATTTAAAAAAACGCTTTATAAAAGCTAGCTTATCACATCTCATAAGGAAGCTGGACCATTTTCGGCAGCCTCGTTCGCCCAATGGCAATGTGGGTTTTACTACCAATCATAACCTAGAAATGTTGCCGTTACTAGTATTTAATGTGTTTCTTTATGCTGCATTTTTGCGTACAAGTCTCCAGCTTTTGGAAGGTTTAATTGTGAACATCTGATATTATTTGTTTTGTCTATATAGCACTTTTTATTATATTCTTGCATAACTGTACTGACCCAATCTGATATTTTCCACAGTGGAACAAACTTAGCTTGACTAATGTCATGAGATAAGGCTGGTTGTAAACCTATTCCGGCTAGCTGTAGATTACTTTGATGGCCAACGTACAGTGGAGAACCATTCAATAAAATGTCTGTTTTCCGTTTTGGTTTCTTTAAATGAGTACAAAGAATGTCTGTTGATGAGCAAGACTTAAGTTTTCCCTTTCGTAATTTTAGTTTCGATTTTGTGCCTTTTCTGATTCTGGCTGTAACTGTAAATTTAGGAATTATTTTTGTTATCGTTTGAAACTGACGTTGCGTTAAGAAACATGGAACGGTTCCGTCAAAATCATTTATTGTTTCCGGTCCTAGTTGAAGCAAAGCTACGTCATAATTGTCCATCTTAAGTGACAGAAGCGGATGTGGAATGACGTTCATGACTTTTGCCTGAATATCACCATGGCCAATTTTAACGACGATTTCGTTTATGGGTATGTGGTTCAATGCGCTTGCTCCGACAAGGGCCCAGTTTTCCGCAACCAATATTCCATTTGATACGGGTGCTTTTCTCCAGTCGTAAACGGTCACATGTTTACTGGTCAGCTTCCTGTTCATTGCTCTGAAAGTTTACGATGATAAATTAAAAATACAGATAATAAACTATTTAGAAGTTTAAAAACTGTTTTAAATTTTATTTTGTTGTTAGTGTGAAAGATATTCGGATTTGGAAACATCTATTATAATACAGTTCTAAAACAAGTGATAGATGTATTTCAGAAAATGTTAAAACTAAGTAGTACTCTGACATTAACAGCTGTGTCTAAATAAAAAAACTTCTTTGTCCGATACCGAACACAAAACCCGCTCAAATAAGTTCGACCAAACGCCAATTCTACACGCTATGAAACAAGCAAAACAAAAAACATCATCTAGAGTAAAGAATGTTTCAGCTAGGTACATCAATTTGTGAAAGGCAGGACGTTCTTATTTCACTTGGCATTGAAAATATTGCTCTTTTGAAATTAAACTGCTGTTTTAAAAATCTAACGGACAATCTGAAACTAAAGCTCATTAATCATATTAATCACGTAAAATCTAGAAGAGATTTCATATAAATCAGGTAAGAGATGTGACAGTTTTCTCTTCGTTATATAAATCCAAATGTGAACTATCCAAAATGCAATCTATCACTACAGCATTACAGCATTACAAAACTTGAAGTTTGCTCTTGAACGTACTGAATATATAAAAATTATATAAATTGATGTACTGCCTGTTTGAAACTAATTACTTTAAAAGTACAAATATTAAATTATCATGCACAACGCGATATCTTTTAAATAATAAGTGATTAATTCTTGAAGATATTTGTCAGCGTCAACTTTCAGCCTATTAAAGTACATTTTACATAGTATAAACTATGCAACAAAATGTTGGTTAAGGCTTTTATAACAAAGAATAGGTTTAGGCTATCTTGTATCGTGGTTGTCAATCTAGGTCAGCTATTATATATTAAAAATGACTGATTGGTCATTTTGTAATGGTAATAAGGTTCTTGAACTTCAATACATTATTTATACAATCAGCAACAAACTGTACCTTACACGCACAATTTTCTATGTAATTTTGGCAGTTTTATAATTTTGTACTTTTGAGAGTCACATGAGTTTCTATTGTATAAATGTCATTTGATAAATATACATTAGTTTGATAATGATGAGAACGGCTACCCCTTCCTGTTTAACCCGGTGTTTGGCAGGTTCCGTATGTTTTTTTTTATCTCTGCATTTATGTTGGAAGTGTTCTTATGCCTTGATTCTGACCTATAAATTTTAAAAAAAGTCTTTCGGGGTTAGTATAAGAATGGACAAGCTATTATAAATAATAATGAAAAATGCAAGGTCTTCGTGAATTTAATCCTTTTTTGTTGAAAAAAACAAAAAACCTTTAAAGCTAAAGCATCCCAGAAAAAGAATTTCAGTAGACATTAATTAAAGAATCAAATGAAAAAAAATAAGGAAAAAGTTGAACTTAAATTCTGTTATCCTTCCAAAGAGGGATATTGCAGTTTAATTTTCACGATAAAACTTGATTTAGAATCCCTTACTTCTTATTGTAGCTCGTCTTCTTGTTAAATGGTCCATCCGAGCACTCTACGTCTATTTTATGTTTGTCAGTATCATCTACCTTACACGTGAAATCATCTTCTTTCAAATCGGAGATCTGGAAAAACAACAAAATGTGTAAAGCCATCATTATATTATAATGCCGAGAGATTAAAAAGAAATACACTAAATATCGTAAGTTATTCAATAATCGAAAAATATACATTTTTTTAACCTATCAATATTTCAGCCATGAATCAACAAACAAAATTTATTTCTGTATTTTAATCCCAGTTATAATATGTTTAAAATTTACAAACAATTTAAGAAAACTCTATTTTATTACTGAACACATAGCATTCCACAGTAATTTTTTAAAAACGATTACCTTCCGTCCGTGCAGTTTTGCTGGCGTTTTACACATTGCTTCAGTAAGCATGTCGAATCTGACTCTTTTATTTATGGACGAGTCAAGCACCCAGCCAAGGTCACAGTCACATTTCCAGGGATTTCCCTGAATTGATATTATCGAAGACGATCCCATCAGGTTCACAATCCGTTTACTTAATGTTTGTAAATTGTTATTCGATAGTACCAAATCTTTCAGTCTTAAAAACAGGTTTGGTTTAACGTCAACCCAAAATACTTCATTATTAGCTAGGTCAAGTGTTGCTACTTGGGATACATGTTCCAACGCAGAAAAATTGAAACTTATTAGCATATTGTGTTGCAAGTCAATTTCTACTATATTCGGACAACCTTTAAAGGCATCTGGATCTATCGATCGAATCTGATTTTTACCAATATTAAGTTCCTCCAAATTGTCTAATCCAACGAAAAAATCACTGCTAACGATTCTGATTTTATTTTCTGAAATGTCTAAATCTTGCAAATGTTTGAGATTATGGAATACACCATTACTAAGGTTTTTGATCTTATTCTTTTGTAAAGACAACGATGCCAGATTGGTAAATTCTGAAAACGCCATACTATGCAGTCGCTTCAATTTGTTATTTTCTAAGTGTAATACTTTTAAATTGGGCAGTCCCTGGAATGTTTGCGCGGATAGTCTTTTAAGATTGTTGCTTGCAAGATTTAGTGATGCCAATTTCGACATGTGCTTCTTGTCGTTAAAATCAAATGCCCCATTTTCAATAAGTCCAATAAAATTCTCATTGAGTTTGAGATCTTTCAGTTCTTTCAGTCCTTTGAATAGTCCGTTAAAGATCTTACGAAGTTTGTTGTGAGATAAATCTAAAAACTGAAGATGGCGTAGTTTGAAGAAAATATTTTCGCTTAATTCTCCGAAATCATTTCGTGATAGGTCGACACGGATAAGGTTGTCCATCTTGTCAAATGTTGCATTTTCAATTTGTGTTATCTTATTTGAAGATAGATATAGTTCACGTAAAGTGTGAAGGTCGTACAGATTTGATTTGTTCAATTCCGGCAAGTCATTGGTTGAGATGTCGAGCACGCGCAGATCCTGTAAATTTCTAAAGGCACCGTCACGAATCAAGCTGATATGATTTGCAGATAGTAATAATTGTTGTAAATTCATCAAATTCATAAACGAATCTGGGAACAGTTGTGAAATTTCGTTCCCTCTTATAGACAGACTCTGTAACGCATACAGATTTTTGAACCATCTAGGTCTGATCATCCATAGTCTATTTCCATCAAGCAAGAGCTCTTTGAGTTCCATATTGTGATCAAATATTTCATCATAGAAATCGGATATGTTGTTTCGGGATAAATCAAGCTTTTCTAGTTTTGTAAGCGAAGCAAACAATTCACTATGAATTGTTCGTAGTTTGTTTCCATTAAGATAAAGAGCTTTAATGTCCGTCAAATAAGTAAACACAGTCGCAGGTAAAAATCTTATTTTGTTGTCAGAAAGTCGCAATTCCTGCAGTTGACTCAACCCATTGAACACGGCAGCGGATAAATGCTGGACATTATTATTCTGAATTGATAAAACGCCTAAGTTTCTAAGTCCATGGAATATAAACGGGTACAAAACGCCAATGTTATTACCAGACAACACCAACTCACGTAGCATCATATTACCACGAAAGGCATGCCTGTCTATATATCGGATCTGAGTGTCTGATATCGTTCGGTAACCTTGATCACGTGCGTACTCGCCTTGTCTTGGCTGCTCTGCAACATTACTGCTGTCGCCATAGATGAACATCTTGGTGATGTCTGAAATGGAGAAGAAAAAATGAAACATAAACTTTAGCGACGCTATATATATTCTACCGGCTGAAATACCTCGTCACACCCAGTACAGAATCGCGTTCTCTATTAAGGTCACGGCTGGTGTTTATATGAAAAGCAGAAAATTTAATTGTTTTTCTTGTATATTTTCATATTTTTCATATCAACCCGCATCTTACCATCAAGACAAGCTTTGTTGATGATATTGTCTTCTCAGTTTGAAAAAGGATAAGAAAAAAAAATTAACAGTTCATAAATGACATTATGGATACTGTAAAAAAGCGTCCTTCAGTTTAGCATCATAAAGGTCTTTGTCGTTTTTGTTAGTTTCCAAAAAAAGATTAAAGAAGACAGTAGTTTAGTTATGATATAAATATCGCACTATTTCCAAAAATACGGCAGTAATCAAATCTTGATTCATTCGGCTAATTACAGCCAACTGCATATTATCGCATGTCATTTAACATTTACACTTAGTTTTTAGTCAAGGAGATTTAGAACTCGTTGCAAGGACCAGGATTCCATTGGTAGCCTTGTGGAGGTCTGTAGGTTTTAACTTTTAATATCTGTTGGTGATAATTGGCGTTGTCTCTTTGATATTTATGTCATATCTTTACTTTCATATTTACATGTATATGTCACTTAAAGAAGGCAGTCAATGATAACTTCATTTCCCATAGTTTAACATTTACTTATAAATGAACCACTCATGAAGTCACCTTTCTTATAGGGCCAGTTTTTTCTCTAGCTTTAGTATGACATCTTTATACAGACTTGACTGAAATGGCTTTGCCAGAATGCCTTATAGAGCACTGCTGTTGAAATAACTGTAATGCGAGGTTTAATTTCAGTCCAACTTCTAGGCTTATTGTTTTTTTTCTGTAAAATAGTTTATCGGGTTTCGCTTACTATGTACTTTTCATTTAGAAAAAAGTTTAAAGTACACATTAAAGTTTAAATTTTAAAATAGATTGTTTGACAATATCATCATTCGGTGTGTTTAAAATGTCATTTTTTTCTGATAAGTGTAAACAAATATAATAAAGCCTGTAATCGGTTATATCTGTGAGAGAACATCAAATTATAGCGTCTTTGAATGTCGGTGTACATTTCAATCAGAGGAACAAAAAAGATCTATCTAAGGACCAAGGCTTCTGAAATAAGACACCAACGACGATAACGGACATATGATCGTTTGAATGAATACGTATATACTATGGTTCATTCATAAAAATATCTGTCAATACTATGTAAATTTTCATTCATAAAGTAGTTTTTCAGATCATATGTGTGACAAGGTACGGACAAATCCGGTTATAGCTATTAAAGGGACCAATTTATAAAGTGTAACAAAGTGGTTTAAATCCTTAGATTGTTATTTTCTAATTTTTAAACAATCTTATTAAAGTAGTTTTTTAAATTTTAAATATTTATCAAATTTTAAAGTTTTTAATAGAATAATATTAGTTTATTGTCTACGTGGGAAAAGAAACACTGAAATTTCGCAGAACCTATGATGAGTTGTACGTATTGAATTTTCCTTAAATAGGGCCTATAATGTACTCTAGAAGTTATTTTAAAATGTGCAACATAAAATGTCTTAAGCGTTTTGATTATATGTGACGATTTTTGAATTACGTATAAGAGACATGACGTTTGTCAACCAATAAAATGTTGAATGGATACAATTGAAACTTGCAATACAGGTTGGAAAACATAAACTGGTATTAAGCATTCCTATTACGACAAAAATATGGTTGAATCTGACTTTATGTTTTAGTTTTGTCAAAGGATGCCCCATAACAATTATAAAATGCAGACCATAAATTTTGTTAAGTGTTTTTCTGTCTTCTATTTTACAGGTTTAGTGTCAGTTTGACGGGTGTCATTTTGAGGCTCTCAAAGGGAAATTTGGTGGACAAAGAGGACATATTTTGTATACAATATTAGGACATACATGTATGGTCTAGATAGACAGATGGTACGAGGAAAACTATTATTTAAGAACTTGTTTCGTACCCCACGGTAATCTACTAAGACAACAGCTTAACGAGAAATGATGAAGTGCACAATCCAAAAAAGATGTGGATTGTGCCTTTCTGGCATATTCTTTCTTTTGACTATAGTTGAATCTAACTACAAATTGTCTGTTCTGATTCAGATATTAACCCATTGATTTGTTCTTATATGTTCGTCTTTGTTATATCAATGATATTGATCAATTGTTGATTTCGCCTGTTTGATATTTACGAGCCTGTTATTTATCTTTTTGTAATGTGAATTTCAGAGCACATCCCGGAATATATTCTTTTATTATTCAAATATTAAACGAAACAATTTGTCACTAGACACATTAATCTGATTTAAAAATTCAAAATTATGAAATTGACGTTTAATGTTGAAGTTTTCGGGGTTCTTAATCGGCCTTAACCCGAATAATCCAGTCGTTATATTCCGCTCACTATCGATCGCTTCATCCTCGGCAGGTGGAGAGAATCGGAGACGGTGAGGGCTTGAATTATTCGAGTTAAATCGGCCTCTTTAATTTTCAGGCCAACATGAATAGCGCACATAAATATATGATTAAGTTATATTTTTCTAAATAATTTTAACGATTTAAGAAATGTGACCCGGGGGTCGAAGTTAAACTTTTGATATATATTACATGTCAAATATGTTGTAAATAATTAATTTTTAATCCTTTATGTATATTTTAATTAATTATTTCAATGTTAAAGACAAAATCATTTACAAACAGTCAGCCCTTATCTTAAACCCTTATCAGTGGGTATTCGGTTCCGACAGCCACTATCGGATCAAACACTAAACTGACCAGTATAAATAAAATTTGGTAGTTAAATACCATTTATCATTGTGAAATTAAATCCTGTAATCTTTATGAAGTTTTGGCGTTATCTTTGTCGTATCACGCTGACCAACTGTTCATATACTTGAGCTTTCCAGTAGAAAAATAATTTATCAAAGCATAAAGTTGTTTGACAGAATTTATTTCTTGTCGATAGTGTACAATTATCCTTTTGAAAAAGACTTATCATGCTTAAAATCACATGTGCAATGAAACCAAAGTCTGTTTTAAACAATATTTGGAAGATTGTTATAGAATATTGTCCCTACCCCCACTTTAAAGACGGCCGGTGTATAAAAATTGGCTGTTTGGTTTTTCCACCATGGGGTAAAAACATCCCTAAATGGACGTCAATTGTTGAGCGGGATGTGTGAATTCGTATCGCCATATCCTCATTACGTTAAAGAACCATTTGCAACAACTCGTTGAAAGAGTCCGATTGTGGTCAATTCAGTACAAAGGCTCAAATTCCCACCCCAATCGAAACAAACCCCATAATGAAAAGAAAATTCTCCGGTCCGACCACAAGCCAGTCCTTTTCATAATTTATTGTTTGTTCACTTTATCTCTTTCTGAATAAGGCCGAGAGATTCCTCCCTTTTTGGCGTGAATATAGAAATAGGAGATGATGCATTATTGTCCGTGAGACAGCCATCCACCAACTTACAGTCGAAATTAAACTTCTACTGCAGGTCCCATTACGGTCTTCAATAATGAACCGGAGTCCATACCATTACGTAATCTGTTAAACCCCCATCCCAAATACTGTTAAGCTATTTAGAAAACTCGACAATCGACCTAATCTTTTGAAAAATGGTGAATGAATAACAATAAATGACTTATTAAACAGCAACAACCACTGGACTACTGGGACAGGCACATATGGCTGGATTACACGTTTGTGAACGCTCAATTCTCTCCCTAACCTGGGACAGTGGTGTGACATAACATCAATAAAATGTAACAATCAATCTATCAACCAAGATTATTACATGTATATCTTACTTTGCTTACTGCCTCAATTCCCTTACTGCTCGCCCTGATAGCACCTCACGAAATTCTTGTGCGACAGAGATTTTAGTACAGCTATGGACTTAATTGTTATCATTCAAAAAGCATTACCGCCGTTTCTAGACATAAAGTCGTCTAAATCACGTAAAGCGTTGCACTGACACCCTTTGTCCACACCCCAACTTGGATATTGGACCCAGCGAAAAAACTTATCGAAAACGCTTGGAGCGGATTAGTCATTTGTCAAAGCCAACATGTTTTCAATATGGCTGAGTGACAAGGTCAGAGGTCAGTCACATCATCGTTATTGGAGTTAAGTTGTATTTTGGAAAATCATTGACTTTTATGAGAATTGTCTAGGTTAAATGTCTCTCTCTCTCCATAAGCAGTGATTCAACCGCCGTTTTCACTGCATTGTACGGGTCCAGTAAATTGAGTCTATTACACCTTTTTCCATGATTTGCAGTTTGTTGTCCCCAAAATGTTGAGATTTAAATTTAAACTTATGAACAAAAAATTGCTTATGTAAGCAAAATGGAAAGAAAAATTTCTTTCTACTTTTTATTAATCCACTGACATTTTTATAACTCCTAGCGCATGCAACATTTTATACGTGTCGTGTATGGTGGTTCGTCTAACATTGCTCCTATGTTGTAAAAACATAATTTTTATGTTTACATTGATCGTATAAAAATCAGTTTATTTAAGAAGTAAATCATTAATCAATATTGTACTGGAGTCGTCACATGAGATATTTTATATGTTTTTTAATATCATCTACTACAAGTTAAGGTTTTTTTTACCACCACTATCCTCTTATAACAAATACATCTACTTTCAGACCTCAAGTATATAAATATTAAACTTAAAAAAATGATTTTCTTTTATTTTATTTTTACTGTAGTTCTTTAGAATTGTGTGAAAACAGGGTCATGGACTCTGTATTATTTTCAATGTCCGTTTCATAGCATGTCCTTTTCGTGTTGACAGATCCGATTAATGTTTTATAATAAGGCTTTTTAAACTTTTAGAATATTTTGAAAGAAGAAAGCCGTTGTAAATTCAGCGAGGTATTGTTTGTGAAGAGACTTTAAGAGCCAAACACAACACGACCACAGTGTAGCCTCGCGGAGAAACGTCGAATAATGTTATTGTTAGTGCTTGGTTCTCAACCGTAGAAAGGTTTTATGGTAACTTTATTGTTTATTTGAAAAGATAAACTGTCAAATTAAATCTGGTCAAAAGTTCATCGAAAACAAAGCCTTTGAAACCGGACAACTTATTGTTCCATATTTAATATTTGATAGAAAGTTTAATATTATTTTCTATCAAAGACATTGCTTACAAAATCCCAATTACAATGGAGAGTACTAACTTTACCTCAATGCGTCATGCATTCAGTGTTTTTAATCGGTTACGGGTATATATAACAATGAACATTGTTACACATTTTTGGAAATGTAATGTATTTGTAAATTGCTAAAGGCTCTAGAAACGTCATGTTTGCCCCGCCTATTATAAGTCTTAGCTTAAGAGAAGCAAGTTTGTCATCAACTGTGTTTAGAAATTTGAACTAGCTGTTAGAAACAATGAGCTCTTTTCGACATGGTGTAGTTTCTTGCTCTTTTTGATGTATCTATCGACAGCAAAAGTTAAATCTGTTACAGTTGCCTTTTTAAAGTTTGTTTTAGGTTTTTTTTTCACTCCACTGTCCCAGGAACTTGTAATCCAGTGGATTTCGTTGTTTTCAGTGTTACTTGTACTTCATTTAATACTTATTTGGCCGACATTTGAATACCATCACATTTCATTTTGGCGTCTTTTTACAGCTTGTCTTTAAATGTGGATTTGTGTCCATGGAAGGACTTAGTACCATGCACCTGTGGATGTTTGTAAATTATACGTTTTGGTTAGGGTAATACTATTTGGCAAGATGTTCTTTCAGTTCTATAAGAGCATCTGTGTCGTGATGTGTTTCCCCTTTCGTATTCCTCCAACATGTGTACCTATTTTCAAAATGATCCTTTTTTTGGCGAAAGTGCCACACAATAATAACACTGGGTATGAAATTCAGATAATAATCTTAGTCTATGGTCTAATTTATAACCAATTAATGTAGGGATATTTTTCAGTTTGTTACATTTCCAATACAGCAGGCCTTATGCCAGTCTTAGCCGTATTTTATTGACAAATAATCTCTACCCTATGTACTTTAACTATAAGACTTGTTGGCTTTCTAAATTTAAAACTTTAAATTTTGTGCCTTGCATGCATTACATGTTGTTCAGATTTTAATTATTGATAAAGACAACATGTATATATGTAAATGTTCATGTCAGTAAATGCTCTTTTGACATGGATTAAAATTTTACATGTATCAATACTGAAAGTACATTTAGTTCAAACAGTCAAAATGAAAAAAAGTAGCAGTTGTCATTAGTGGTAGTATTTGGGCCATTATCATGATTATGGGGGATTGTCGTCTTCAGCTGCAACAGTCTACTGATTAGTATATTGAGTTTAACCATTTTAATTGCTTCTTCAGGCTCAGGAAATCACTTAACCTCCTTAATATTATTTTAATTATAATAGATATCTGTTTACACAGAAGAAAATATCACTTTCAGGTAGACAAAATAACACTTTCAGTCAGAAAGATATTGGGCCCAGATTTCTAAACATACAATACATGTAGTATTTAAGCTCGAGCTAAAAACTACCACCTACACTTATAAACATTATTTATATTGCTTGAAAACCGTAATTATATGGGTCACAAACTTGGCATCAGACTTAATGACAGGATATGTGTATCATGTAGACTTATTACTTATTTCTCGTCTTGTCAATTTTAACGGACTTGGGCTAGGATTAACTTTCAACACCTGTTCAGGTGCAAATGGTCCCAAGGTTTTAAAACAAATAGAAAACGACAAGTCCTGTCATTGATTACAGACATTGCACTGACCCTTATATACAAGGGGGTAAATATCTGTAGTCAACAGTTTCGATGTAAGTAGTTGATTGTAACATTACACATGACCATAATGAATGCGTCATTTTAAATGGCAATTTTATGAATGAACCGAAGTGTATACCTATTTCCGTATCTGGTTTGTCATCTGAACCATAGAGGACCCCCTGCTTTCTATATTCTAATTTGATACTGAACAATATGTACATATTTAACTTAGACCATTTATCAACCGCGAACTCACTGTCAACGTGGTGTACATGACGGTGTTCCGCAAATTTGCGGTTTACCTAAAGTGCGATTATTTATTTTGCACTTTATAAAATCAACAACTCATTATTATTTTAGTCATGATGATCGATGTTACAACCTCACAGAGAGTACACATCACTTAACAATACCCCACTATGACAAATCGCCTTTAATATAATTAATGTCAACTTTTTTAAAACAAATTTAACTCACTACTAATAAAATGTAAATATAACAATTGACAGCCTTGTGCAAACAAGCTTAAGAAACGGTTCGATCTGCTGACAACGCGAATATATTTAGTTTACCACTCTCATTGCGCTCCGGTCTAGCCATTGGTATATGTTTGAATACCTAGAGCTAAAACTAATCGCCAATTAAATGACTCAGTTTCATTTCAATTGTGCGTCTTTACAATATATGCTATAGTTTCGTAAAAAAATTACTCTTCAAATAACTGGATTTTTAAGCTTCAATGTCACAACAGGTTTCCTCGAATTCATGTTCTTTTCTTAGATTGACCAATCAAACTGTTCGATTCTGTGGCATAGCAAGGATTTGAGATATTTTTTATGAACCTGAAACCGGTACTTGAACAAAAGCTCAAGGATTTTAGAGGGGTTTCAAATAAAGATGTTTTATTAGACTGACGCTAGGGTTATTCTTGTCGCAATCTTAAATTTGGTGCAGCTT
>JARWCS010273235.1:695-13183 GCA_034783895.1 Geukensia demissa
CGTTATTAAATTCACTTGTTCCCCAATGATGAATTGACATGCATTTTGCTAAGATATTTACATGTACAACTCACATGGTTAACGACTGTGTGAACTGAAGTCTTCGGTCTTAACTTTAATTTCCTCTTAAAGCAATCATCCACTTGATCCAAACTTGACTTATAAACCCAAAGGAGGTCATATTTTTAAAAAGATTTGTCATGTATCGATAGTTTCAAATTGGGCATCATACATGGCTGTCATTGGCAATTATTGTCTGAAAATATCCGAAATCGCTTGGACGAAATTACAAAAATCTGGATGTTACTTCTGAAACACTAATACTATATGCATAGGCTTTTGAAGAAGTCAACTTGATGTTAAATACAAAGGCTGTTAATGCTATTTATAGTTGTAATAGATAAGTAACAAATGTAAAATAAATAGTACATGGAATTAATAATGGAAAGACACCAACCCATATTTGTCCAAGTCTATGATATATTCATCTGCGTAAGGCCAAGCGCTTTTCTGGCTTTTCCGAAATTTTTTTGGTCTCCATAATAATATATTTGACCGGTACGAAATATCCAGTTCACAAATGACAATGGATATCTTCCAACAGTCATGACTACAAATCCGTTCCTATACCGGTTGTAACTAACATCGATTGTGACTAAACACCGGCTTTGTCTAATGAGTTACTCGAGGGTGCCACTTGTAGAGCAGGAGTTGCTTTCCCTTCCGGAGCACCTTAACACAACCTAGTTTTTGTAGAGTTCGTGTTACTCCTGCTTAGTTTTCAGTGAAATGTAATATTAAGTGAACTATATTTGTCTTCCGTTTCATTTTGTTGGCATCTGACTTAACGATTTCTGTATCCCCTATGTATCTTCGAATTCTTTTAAGCTAGCTTAGAGTGAATTGCTATGTACTATACCAATATTTGGTATTGGCCTGTATTAGCCAAAATAACATGCTGCTTTTCTTCTTAAGTTAATTTTTAGCTTAAAATTTTGTCATCCTGCGATATTGATTATTTTTACTGTTTCTCCAAAATATTGCTTTATTTATCAATAAGTATATATATCTATTTTTCCCATTTCAGTACTAGTTATTAGCGGGATATCTGTCAAAATTCTGTTACCTTTCGGTACACCTTCGGTATCAGATGTAGGAACAACCACGTCTGGAAATGTCGGAGGCAAGACATTGGAGTTCTCCTTGGTGGTGACGAATTCAGGGTCAAGAACGTTGTTATGTACTCTGCATGTTAATCTTTCAGCTACAAAAATGATATATTTAATAAAACCCCTTACAAATGAGAGAATACCGTTTATCCCACTTGTACACAAAATTCCCAAGTGAACTTGACTTCGAAGAAAGTGCCGCGGTTTTATCGTGGCTATTATATGCAATAACTTTTGATGTGCAAACCCATGAAAATATAGGCCTATGAAACGATTCGCAACTTTCAACGGCTTTCAATGTAATATTTTAAAAACAGTTTATTTGCTTGGTAAAAAAAATTCTGTATAATGATCAAGAACCAACGAAAAAACCTACGAACGGCACATTTATGTTAGTTTTATCAAATAATAGAAGAAGAAGAAGAAGTTTTTTAATCCAATCATGGGGCCCTCATATGAATTACAAACAATGATTATAAACTGATTACATACTACAAATACATAAAAAACAGGAATAAAAGTCTCCTCGGTTAAAAAATGATATGCCTTGGCCAGGTCAGAGCCACAAAGACAATATTTTAAACATAGTATATGTAACGCGGTTTGAGAATGCCGTATTACCTGCACTTAAAGGCCCCTCTTGTAGATCGTTAAAAACAAAGCATATTGCCACTACAGTGGCTATCCTCTAACAAACTCCCGCATTTTCCTATAAAAGTCACATGAGTCAAAAGCAGTTGCTCTATGATTTTCGTTTCCGAACTAACTATTTCTTTGACTGGTCGTCGTTAATATCTCATTATTTCTATTAACTATTGCCGCTGAATATTGAAAATAAATATTAAATTAGTCATTTGATTTCAACAGAAGCATCGACTAAGATGAAAGTCAAATTGTATAAATCGCGCGATCTGAATCTCTTCCCATTATGGAACCAATTAATTGGATTTTCTTTTTATAGACATTATTCAATACAAGTTTTA
The DNA here is from genome assembly GCA_034783895.1 of Geukensia demissa. Classification (NCBI taxonomy): domain Eukaryota; kingdom Metazoa; phylum Mollusca; class Bivalvia; order Mytilida; family Mytilidae; genus Geukensia; species Geukensia demissa. Next base: position 2,848 of record JARWCS010273235.1, read on the forward strand.
TAAAAATAAGATATTAGCCACTTTTCATTTTAGTCAAATTCTTGGGCCAAAAATATGCTTTAACGACCCTCGTCGTTTTCAAGTAGAGAAGAAAGAATTTGTACTTTTTGTAACCAAACAGTTGGAGATGAATTTCATATTTTTTAAGTGTACTAAAAATAATAAAATAATACAGTTGAGACAATAATACATCCCTAGATATTTTTTTGAATCCCCCTACTACAAACAAAATGGGAGGGCTTTTTTCTTTAACATAAATACACATGCAATTGCTAGTTAAAGTATCTATATTTATTAAGAATGTTGTTAAAGTGTTATAGATTTAAAGTATTGTAATATTATCTTAACCAAATCTTGTATTTGCTGTTAATTTCGCCATGTGTATATGTGTGTGTGTGTTTAATGGTGTACCTCATGTTACAATTTAGGTGTCTGAGCGTTGTCAATAAAATCTTAATTTTAAAGTCGTTGGAACACATTACTACAAAAATTTAACACCACAATCTTGTTAGTCGGGGTGGAATATTCATCAGTTCCCAGCTCAAGATGTATCTCTTCCTGTGTATGTCGTGAAAGCTTCCCAGTGTTGTATTCTCTTATTTATATTTTTGGGTACTGAAATGTGTTTTGGAAAGAAGCGGTGTACATCTGTCCAACATTGAAAATTGTAGAATCCCATTTTATAATGGGATTTTACAAATAGTTATCTTTATATTAGGATGATATAGGCGTTCATTAAGACATGAACTATATATTTCCTTTGGGTCATGAATGCAACTAGAAATTCATTAAGTTTTACTAATCTTCCTATTTTTGGCCCCTATCATGTTTGATGAAGGTAAATCCAGAAAAGCGCTAAACAAGCTAAATTTGGCTTTTGAATATTTTTTATAAACGTATTAAGTTGTCAGGATCGTTTCATTCTGGCATATACTTCTATTCGGCTTTCTTATAAGTATACGGTAGAATGGGTGGCGTGACTTTTAAACAGGCTGTTCACTTTCTCCACCAGAAGGTTGTAATTCTGATCTTGGTACAAAACAGTTTAAAAAGCCTTTCCTTGATTGCCTTTTACTATATTTGGAAGAGTCAATGTACGTGGCGTTGCCTTTTAAAGAGGCGAGAACTGCTTACCGTTCCGGACCACACGTGTTCATGGTGACGATACGATTTTATTAACAGAATCTAGAGAAGATATACAGTTAGCTTTGAATGCGTTTCAGATTATTGTGGAGAAATAGGAACTTAAAATAAACAAGAATAAAACAAAAGTATTTATTTTCTTATAAGGACGGATATCGAATACTTTGAAGTTTTATATAAATAATGAAGAGAAAGAAAAAGTAAAACATTATAAATGCCTTGGTTTTATATTTTCTCGTAGTGGATCTTTACTTGCTACAAGAAAATATCTCCAAGAACAGGCTACCAAAGCAATGTAGAATATTATAAAGAAAAGCCGTCATAATAATTTATCAGTTGGATGCCAGCTTGAGATGTTCGTCAATGCTGTACAGTTACCATTCTTCTGTATAGTTCGGAAGTTTCGGGATTCGAAAGCCTAGATATTCTTGAAAAAAATTACACCTTTGATTTTGTAAACACCTGCCACAACGTGTTATACTATCAACTCCAAATTTTACTGTATTTGGAGAATTAAAATGATATCCCATTTCGAAAAATGTTAAACTTGGGTTGATGAGGTTTTGGTGCCGCTTTGAAGGTCACGATAATAAAATATCTTCAATATTGTGCAAAATGTTATATATACATGTACCTATGTATAGTTTACGAGAATAAAATCATCATCATCATCAGAGACTGTCAAATGACGTTAATTGACGGAACAGATTTAATATTCTATTGATTATGTTAATCGCTTGCTTTAGGCCGAATATGCATAATTTTACGTGCTTTGTAAAATTAAATTCGATTGGTTATTATATATGTTAATCATACTTATCAATCACGTTTTTGTTTTGTTGTTGGACGGTGAATTGTTGGCCGTTGAAATATTAGATGTAGACCGGAATATATTCATTTGTTCGGAAAAGAACCAGACAGTACTAGCGCGTCTTAGATCGGCGGAAGCTATATACTCTTACCTTAAATAACAATATTAAGATACAAGAGAAAGTTGTCAATAAAATGAAAATCACGGGGGAAGAAATGACCATTTTCGAAGGGACAACAGAATCAACTTACCAACAGCTCAACGTGATGCAACCACCCAACCAATTTCAAAAACCCACGCCGAGGATTAAGCCAAATGTACAGAGACGACAACCTAGGCAGCCTAGATTCCGACGGCGAAATCCACGTTTCAGAGGCGGTGAGTGTGACCATAAACCAGCACGATGAGTGTATGAGGTTAAATGTAAAACTATTGCTTACTAAGATATGTAGATCAAAACTAAAATCAATTTCGGCGCAACCGTCTAAATTAATTTCGCCGTCAGAGATAAATAATCCTTTAAAAAAATAGTCAATCTTAGGGTTTCAAATCATCCTTCTTTGGCCATGACAGGTTCAGGTGCTTATTATATCAGTGCAACTTTTTATCGAAAAAAAAAAATACAAAACAAAATTCCTTTGGAAAAAGTAATTTTATTGGTAAGCGGAATAAGAGGCGCTCCTTTGAAAGTTAACTGGAAAATTAACGTCTCCATTGAAATGGGTCGCTTGACTTTACAATAATGATTTTATGTAATTGAAAGTTGTAAACAGAATGGTATATTTGGACATGATTTTGTAAAAAAACACGTTTAGTTCATATGAAAAACAGCAAGGCGTGTTTACAAAAACTTAATCCTACAAACTTCAAAATTCTTCTGTCAAAGTAAACAAAAATTGAAAAATTTTACAAAATAAACGAAAACAACATTATTTCAGAGGTAAATGATACTTTGCAAACTATGTTTCACATAAAATGAAATTCCAGATTCAGAACAGTACATTCAAAAAAAGCCAAACAATTAAATTTCGATATTTCAAACTCTGATCATTGAAAACATTCGAACTACCAGTATTGGAAAATATTCGGGTCATAAATGCTTGGATGCGTTGATCGAGACATAGTTCAATTCCTGTGGGTCCACTTGTGGTGCGTTGCTTAGTTAAATATCATGGCTTTTGCCTAAAGCAATTTGTCGCCTATTGACAATAATTGTGGATGGATAGAACCGAAGTAAGTAAATGCTTCGATGGGATTGATTTTTAAAGACACCTTTCAAGGAACATTGTAAAGTAAGATTGCTCAGATTTTGACGAAACTTGGTATACTTGTATATGATATAAGAGGTGACATCAATAAGATTAAACACCAAAATATGATAATTTTCTCTCGAACTTTCACACTTCATGGCATATATACATCATAAAAAAGCCTATGAGCAAGTTTCATAAAACTCCATGTAAATTTGACAAAGCTATTTAAGTTTTAAAAACTTCAACGCCAGGGTTCACGAACACTTAAAAGCAAAAGAACTTAGTCCAAATATTTAACAAAATACAGAAAATATAAAAAATTATATATTTTTTCAAAATTTTACTTAGATGATATATTTACATCATAAAGAAGTTTCTGAACAAGTTTCATGAAAATCCGTGTGAAGCTTTGACAAAGCTATTCAAGTTCGAAAAAAACTTCAAGTTGAGTTTAAACCAGGTATGGACAACGACATCGTCGAAAACACCGACGGAATTGTGACCCCGCAGGTGAGACAATAACGGTTAGATTCAGAGGATGGATAGGAGAAAGTCTGGTCCCACAATCGCAGAAAATAAATCTAAAATCTGAACTCTCAAGAAAATTAATTTCTCAATATACCGAATCTCTAGAAATTTCAAGTGCAAATCCCGGATTCCGTTATAACTGTTCTAGCGCAATTTCCGATTTCCCGCTAAATATAATGGCAGATACCGGATTAAAACTAGCGTAATCCGATTTCCCGCTATACAACATGTACCGGATTCAGATTAGCGCAATCCGATTTCCCGCGAAAAAAATGGCAGATATTAAACTGGCCTCCTGTTGAGTTGCGCAGACATCGGATTAAGATTAAGGTTTATAATTTATATCGTAGATAAACAAAAGCAGGCTGAAAGCTACTTCACTCAAATTAACTCCCTTTTAAATATTCATGACGGGTGGACTCTTTAAAAAATCGTGCATAGTTACCGACATGACGCCTGCATGTAAACAAAGATGGAAAAGGTTGAATTTTACGGCATAATTCTTATGGAAACCAAAACCTTACAGCACTGACTGTACTTTTATTGAATTTTAAAATGTTAGAAATTTGTGTTGAAATTGGATCACCATATTCGCTAATCAACTCCAAAAATACTGCCAAGCCCAGAAGCCGGGAATAAAAAAGAGTTTTCGGGAGAATATAATTTAGTCGATTTTATCATCAAGATCCCAAACTATTGATCTGTTTCTATACATGAGCCCAAATTTGTCAAATGTATTAATTGATATGTTAAGAATTATTTTTTTCAAAGAAATTGGTGATCCTTCATTTTGCCGGAGATCCCAAACTAAAGAGACCCACCGTAAGAACCTTGTACAGAGCTTTGAGAAGAAAATATTGATATATTTGGCAATTAACAATTGTCTACATTGCTATTGTAAAATAACATGATAAATGCTACAAAAAAATCTTTATATTAAAGATTTTAAATAACTTTTTGAAAACTTGCAACTAATATAAACAATTTCGGTGGATGTTTTTCGCCTCGTATTATAGAGAGTTCCACAACTAGCTATTGTACACAAGTTATACCAACTAAAGGTAGTAATCTCCTTATAAATAATTTACATATACAATGACGGAACACAAGCAATATACTGTAGCGTGCTACAGGGTGTGGTAAATGCGCTTATTTTTATTCGTCTCAACTCAATACCAATAACACAATCAACACCAAAACTGAGTCAAAACAGCAGAAACCAACACACCAGAAGAGCCAAACTCACGAAAATATAGGCTTAATAAAACTGATTCTGTTCAGTTTAATAATTTATTAGTTCAAACTCTTAACTAATTTACAGTTTAACAAAGTCCGAATCCTGAGCTCTTACAAGATATGTGGACGATGTTTTCATAAATAATGCCTATATAAATGAACTCAATTAAGTGTCCGTATCCTGAGCTCTTACAGGATATGTGGAACAATATAATTTCAGTTTGCTCCTAAATCCACAAATCAAATAAAATGTAGTTAACAATTATATATTATTCACTTTCTACTTTAATAAAAAAAGTTTTAATTACTGAACACTTTCAAGAGATTAATATCAAGGACGTGTTTAAAGAATGAACACTAAAAAAATATTTGATTCTGTATTTAAACGAAACCTGGACAAATGCACCAGTGAATCCCACCATCAAATGTCCAAAATTAGTTTAGCAAGACATAAGCATCAGCAAATCCCCCAGTCTGTATGTCTTGATTTTAAACCAAAGCTTATGTTTGAAATACTAATGAAAAACTGTTTTAATGCAGTCCCGGGACAGAGGCACCAGTGAATCCCACCATCCAGTGTCCGAGATTAATTTAGCAAGACATAAGTATCAGTGAATCCCACAATCTGTATGTCTTGATTCTATATCAAAAACCTATCCAAGTGGTCTACATATACGTAAGAATAATATATTTAATTCGAATCTCAAGACAAAGGCTCCAGTGAATCCTGCCATCCAGTGTCCGTGATTAATTTAACAAGACATAAGCTCCAGTGAATCCCACCATCTGTATGTCTTGATTTTATATCCAAAAACCTATCCAAGTGGTCTACATATACGTAAGAATAATTTATTTAATATGAATCTCAAGACAAAGGCTCCAGTGAAACTCACCATCCAATGTCCGAGATTAATTTGGCAAGACATAAGCTCCAGCGAATCCCACCATCTGTATGTCTTGATTTTATGCCAAAACTTGTTGATTAAAGAACATTAACGTTGTACTAAATATTTAAATTAATTTGATAATACGAATGCACCAGCGGCAAGCCGTACTATTTGACTTTATTCAAAAGAAAATTTATATTATATTATCCTATGAAACTTCAAGCAAAAGAAATAATTTGAATAAGTACAAAACCAAGTTAAGCAAAATAAACTTGACTGCAAAAATTAAAAAATTCCTAATTCAACAACAAAAATTTATCCGTTCACTAGAAAAGTAATTTCCTAAAACAGTGGTCACTTTCCTTTACATAAATTAACAAAAATATCAATTTGTCTTACTTTAGAAATAATTTCCAAACAGAAAAATATGCCAAACGTCTGTTTACAACTAAAACGTGGCGTAAAGTGATGTCAGATCAGCGTGCGGTGCTCCTTTTATACTGTGCACACAAAAATTTGTGCACTGCACAAAAATTCTTGTGCAGTTTTCACCCGATTGGTTGTCCGTAAAGTCGGTCAGCCAGTCAATAACATTTCGAAACTTTCTCATTCATTACAATTTTAAAATTTCATAAAATAACAAATTCTTTCTCTATAGTGATAGCAATATAAAACATGTGCAAAGTTTGTAAAAACACTTAATAATAATCTATTTTCATCAACCAATCAGAAACGTCGACATGAAAATAAACAACATGGAAAACACCGGCAAGTGTTTTGTCAATAAAGTTTCTTACCGAATTTGTATGTTTGACAGCATGTTATTTCATAAATGTGAACATTATTGATATAAATACAACGTTCCTAAACCATATATAACAGTAAGTTCAAACAAACATCAATTTGTAAACAATGCTTGATCTATTATGACGTCCCAGTATCACTAGAACGTAAACATCGCAAATCAACACGTGGTTCAACTCCATTTATTAATTACACAAGTGCATGCCTTGTATTCATTTCCTAAAATTCACATGCCTTATATAACCTTACAATATTATGATATAATTCACATACACAATATTATTGTTATTGATACTCTGAATGTTTACTTAATTTTCAATCAAAGTGAGATACACCGCCCATTAATTATCACATGATTCCTTTTATAGGCATATTACATGGATAAGCGTTTAATATGTGTTTGCATATTATATCTACACTATTTGTCCTTTGTAAAAATATGTAAAAATAGTAGAATTGAAATTCTAATGAAAATTCTTACATGAAGAGTAATAATTTATAACATTCAATACGTAAAAATAAAATATTATATAGTTATAGTAAACAAACAAGTAAAGAAAAATAAGTATGAACAGAGACAAGACAAAAAAGAAAAAAAATAATAATATGTATATACGATGAGTATGGCTTCTGCTGACATTAGTTTAATTACACAACAAGGAACCTACAGGAATGTTTTATGTATTCAAAAAACATGTTTAAATATATTTATTCTGTTCATCTGTTAGATCATTACTCCCAGAGTTAAAAGACTAAGGTTAATCGTTTAAGCGTCAGGTAGCCAGTTCAGATTATTAAATAAGTTAAATAATTAAGTAGTACATTATGGTCTACATTAACAACTGTCAGTTAAGATTACCCTTAACAGACTTGTTGTTCTGCCTTTATTGCTTACCATCACTTAATTGTCACCATGTCATTCCTGACATATTTGGCTCTTCTGGTTCCATACATATGCTTCTAAATTGTCTCATATCCAGCTTTGTATGTGAAAGATATGATCTTCTTAATTCGTAAGACTCTTAGTATTGCTCTTCATTTCAGTCATTCAGAATTTCTTGCCCGGAAATACTGTCCTCTAACAACGTTGCTTTTCTTTTTCGACTCACCACATACTTTACTCTTCTGGCTCGTTACAAATTTATTGCGCTTTATTAGCCAGTTGTAGAGCATTTTGTTGCATTAGATAATCGTTTTCTTGGTCTCTCGTAATTTCAGGCCTGTCTATTGCTGGGATCTTTGTCCTGTTCTGCCGGATATTTATGGACTATTGGTTCTTCAATTTTGCCTTATTATGAACTTCTTTTCCAGTCTCAATTCAGACCTGTTTTCTTGCTCTTCATACCGCAGAAGAGTAATTGCACTGCTCTCCTAAATTGTTGTGGACTTGTGTGAAAAGGAGATTTGGTATGATTGCGTATGAGACCACCTTCAATGATGGACAAATATCCACATCATAAAGCATGCAAGCTGTAATAGTAACCATAAAGCAAGGTTCTATATCATTTACATTTCAGACAAAATGAAGATCTACTACTATGACAAACATCCAGACTTTAACAATGAATAAGAGATCTACAAGGAAAATACGAACTTTTCCACACCCAGTAGATTCAGGATGGTCATGGATGGTCTTGCTAGGTAAGACAACACAACAGTAGTTAAGGTTATAATGTAGGTGTTTTTCAAAAATAAAAAAGTTACTGCATTTTGTAATGTACCAGGGGTGGATCCCAGGGGACAAGGGTGACCCCCTTTGAAACGCAAAAATGATAAAAAGGAAAAATAGGGGTAAATTTTGGTCTTAATCTCCATTTATAATCGAGAATATTGATGAATCAAGAGGTAAAAAAAAGTGCCCCTTCTTTTTCCAAAAGTTGGGATCCGCCTTTGTGTATGCTTCATGTTATCTATCGGGACCAAACATTTATGTCACAGTGAACCAACCTATATTCAGGAAGGAAATTATTTCGCAACATTCACAAAACTAAATATATTGCTCACAAAAATCGCTGCGAATCTGTATTAATTGAATTGTCTCAGAAATTGATTTTCACATGGAATCGCAAGTAAAGAACATTCCCAAAGAACGTTGATTAACAGTTACGTGCATGTAGGTGTTTTGATGTCAACTGAAGTTTGTTTTAGTGCAAAAGTACATGCTTATTAGCGAGCAAATACACATGTATTATCGCTGCTACGTGTATATCCATTTTTATTTATCGCTTTAAAATTCACGTTAATGCTAGATTAAACTTTGTTTTAAGAGTCGATAGCCGGTGACATAAATGAAAAATTTGTGCATCAAAAAATAGTACTTTGTCTTGTTTGTATAATTGCTTTATTCGAATTTGTTTGTACAATAAATTATTATTATAATGAGAAATTAAAACCAAATACATGTGAAATGATGGTAATTCCTCAATAAATGCTCCAAGTTTACTAAAAGATATTGAGTAAATATCAGAGAGACTGCACTCCTGTCACAAGAAACCAGAGGAAATTTAAAAACCTAGAGGTCTCCACAAGGCCTTCAACAGGCACTTTGTGTGAAATATTTGGTTTTACTGTTATTATTTTAGTAATAAACCCGTTCGAGTGAAGCAAACTGAATGCTTCAAGGCTGTAATTTTTACCATGTGTCCATAATTTTGTTAGTTTTACTTCATTTTCAACTTAATCACGAAGCAAGGGGTGGGAATTTGGATCCAAAATACATATTCCTCGCTTCATGCTTCTTGCGCCTGTGCCAAATCAGGACTCTTCGACACTAAATAGTTCTTGTGCTGTTTTGTTTACATTCATTGTTATATTTATGAACATTTTGATATTATACCTGTTATATAATCGAGACTGTAAAGAGCTTGCCACAAAGAGTACGATTCAACCCGGTGAAGACCGCTTGATGTTCATTTTTTGTTCATTTCTTGTTGCAATGTTTTATGATTTCCTTGAAATTTACTCCATATCTTTTATTATTTTTCTCATTTGCTGTTCTTGTTACATTTTATTTCAAAGTGGTTTGTTTATTCCCTATTGTCCTTGGTTAAATGACAGAACTGGATATACATCACACTATTATACTACTATATACAATACAATCCCATCATAACACAAAGTACAAGTGATTTTCTTGATACAGGACGTGTATTGCATGTACGTTACATTATATTAATATGTACATGTGTACATGCATGCTTGAAACCTGTCGTACAACAAGGTCAACGACCTTTGCCCAGTCTTTACTCTTTGTACTGCAATCATTTTTACACTTCACAAAATTTTCCAACCTTTACCATTTAATATACTAATATTCCTAAGGTAATTTCTGATCAGTTTTTTGTGAAATGCCCACCTTTATTCTGTAAAATTTGATTTACAATTAGTAATTTTGAAGAAAATATGAATGAACAATAATTAATAACTATGAAAGACCAACATGAAAGACCAAAATGTTAAGTTCAGTAAACAATATTTAATTTAGAAATACGTTGTTTTACGTATACACGTTTTTTATTTGGCTCGATTTAGAGCATTTCGCAATGAGTAATATTCCACTCTTGTTGAAGGCCTTGTGGAGACCTCTAGATATGTAAATCCCAAAGAACGTTGATTAACAGTTACGTGCATGTAGGTGTTTTGATGTCAACTGAAGTTTGTTTTAGTGCAAAAGT
>JARWCS010273345.1:0-13178 GCA_034783895.1 Geukensia demissa
TCGAGGCGATCACGATAACCATTACACCACCACGGCTTTTTTTTTTGTTTTTTTTTTGTTTTTTTTTTTTTTTTTTGTTTGTTTTTTAGTTATGAAAGAAAGCCGAGATATAATGCAGTAATTTAGCAGTTTTTTTTATTATTTATAGCTGTTCCCTGTGGATTGCCTGATAACGGAACACATTCGGAGATAATTAACCTGAGTGGAACCGTCTTCAATAAGTTTGTTGAATACGCATGTCATGACGGATATGGATTATATTTAGGCGAAGCTATCCGCTGGTGTCAAGCAGATGCCACCTGGAGCGGATCTGCACTTGTCTGCAAGAGTATGTTAAGTACTAGATTTTAATTTTACTAAGTGAGATTTGGGAAGTTAAAAAGATTTTATAGAAAATTACTTTTTGCCCGATACTTACAGACTTGATGTAGAAAATTTTCACAAAAATGTCTATTTTGATAAAATTTCAGGGTTTTTACTATTATCTAGCATATTTGGAAGTGGTCAAGTAAACATTGTCCAATTCCTAGTCCCCGCTTGCATTTCAGATTAATACCCAGCTTTTCCAAAAACCTGTCAAAAAGCAAAACAATTAAATCAGCTTGGTAGTTTCGGATTGAGAATTTAAAACATTGATTTGTTTTCACCTGAAACCAGCAAATTAATTTGAAATGTTTTTTTTATAAATGATCGTTGGTCCTTTGCTAAATGTATGTTTTTCGTGTTGATCAGGCTCTTAATATTGCTCTCATAGCCGGAATAAGTCCAACATTGAACCCTATGGGAACTTTCTTTCAATTTTTTCCTGTTTAGTAACATATGTTGTGTGAATAATCTTTAGATGGTTCTCTAAAATAGACATAGTTTAACATTGCACCCTATTGGAAATTAGTTCAAAGTTATTGGGTATTGTCTTTCTGTTTGTTGCGATTTTATTTTTATTTTTTTTTTTTTTTGTTATTGCTTTCTCCCGAGGGCGGCGGGGTATAGAAATAAGCCGTTCGGATTCTCTACCTGCAGGTAGATCTCCAGCTTAAGAGGGGTCCGTTCGTTCGAGCGGGGTGTACATATAAATGCTTTAACTCATCTTCTCAAAGTTGGAGCCGAGAAAAGAATAGTCACTAGGTATCTCCGTCCTGGAGACAGTAGTCTCCTAAAAGGGGCGCCTCTGGTTGTTGGGGATGTATAAACTCACAAACCGTCTGGAGGGAGACGTTAAAGACATAAGAAAATGCCGCGTTTTAAGCACGTTAAAGACCCCTCTTGTAACAGATCATTTTGAAAGCTCAGTAGGCACCATTTGCAAGGCTATATTTTCCGTCCCTATCCATTCCTTAATTTTTCACGTGTCAGTCTAATAGTCGCGCCCTTACCGGTCTATTGCTCACAGTCTTTTTGCTTGTATCAGTATTCTTCTCCTGACTTCAGAAGTAATCAACATACTGTATAAATTTTGTTCTAAATAAAATCTGCCGCCGTTTGTACTGTGGTTTCCGATTTCAACAAATAGAGGAAGCGAAAGAAAACTCAAGGACCAGTCGACCAACATGGCAATCTCGAGAACACAAACAAGACGGAAAATGACATGTATACATATAAAACTAAACAAAACTATGAACATTGCGGACCCCACAGAAAACTGGGGGTGAGCTCAAAAGTATAGAACTTAGTAGTCGTCCCTGCCGTCGGATTTGGCCTTCCATTTCGATTTGTTTGGATGTGAAGTGCTTCATTTGCTATGTTTGGATCTTTGACTTCCTATGTTTCATGAAATGTACATATAACATACCCAAAATTTTCCATATTTATTCAACATTTGTCATTTTGTTTTTTAACAATTTGTTTTAGAATGTGTATTCAATGCAAGTTTTATAAGCAGTTTTTAAGTCAAATTGTCATTTGAATGCTCGATGACTTTGAGCTTAAAATATAGTTTATTAGTGACACAATAATCGGTTTTTTAGTTAACTAAAATTTGTGTGTACTGTGACTTCATGTTTATTTTAACTAAATTGTACTGTATTTTCATGTTAAGGCTTGATTTTAGTGCACATGCCTCATGTTTACAGTTTATTCATACCGTCTTTTAAGCTTTTGGCATCATTTGGCTTCTGTTTTCTATTCGTCTTAACTTTTCGGCCTTTAAAATTTTCTGAAAACACTCAACCAAATGAAAACAAACGTGACTGGAAACATTTCGTCCCGTCTCGATAACAAACATGGTTTCCGTATACGATTCTTTGGGTGAAAAATCTCCTCAGCTTTTCAAAATCGACTGATACTTAACAGGAAGTATGTATTAAATGTTTTAATAAAAATTTTCATTTCCGCCCAGCCCAACAACATACATGTCTGCAATCGCCAGTTCCTTTTTCTGATTGGTTATGGTTATGAATCATCGACTCACCTCAAACCGCTGAAAAAGGAAACCAGGTTAGCGATTTAGGCTTAGCCTTCTGAGCCTCTTTATTTCCAGACACTCTTTATCAATTCAATTCATTTTCGTTGCTTTTACTGCAACAGGCAATCTCGAACTGAGACACCTCCTTGAGCATTTCATTCAAACCACAAATCTATTGTGCTTAAATGTAAAAAAACTGGAACTGTCACATTTCCTCCATCAAACTTAATTTTTTTAAACAATTCATATTGACAAACATAGCAATATTTCTACAAAAGTCTTTCACCATCAACCTTAAGTCCCGTTCTCAAGCAAAAACAGTCAACTCAGTTAAAACTGTTTGAATGTGCTGATTGGGGTGATAAAGTTGATGATTGTGACGACGATGATGTACAAAATGTAGCAATATTCTTGACATGATGTTTTCTGATTGAACAATGCTCGATTAGCAGATTGAACTTAAAAACATAACACACCCTCAAGATCTACTTCGTACCTAGGTCTCCATCTCGAATTAAACAATAGCAAAATGCTTCATACAAAACTGTATGACAAACGTGATGACTTCAACTTTCCAAAAGCCAACTTCCCGTTCATTGGGAGTAACATTTCAGCTGCGCAAGCGTATGGCGTATACATCTTCCACTTAATACTTTTTCAAGAGCAGGTGTCCAATACAGCGATTTTCGAGACATGACGTAGACATAGAAACTGCTATGACATGGTTATGTTGTTGCTCGGTTAAAGTAATCATTGTTGTTGGCTGATATGGAATATCCCTTTCACAGATAAAGAGGGATCTTTTCGTGTGAAGGTGCGAAGTAAACAAAAACAGCCTTTTTACTTTCTCCGGCTGGAGGTTGTGATCCCATGACTTATACTGGAAAATGGACAATGCGCTGCTGTCTCAAAAGAGGCATAACTGATCACCCTTTCCGTACCACCTGAGTAAACCCCCAGTTGTTTGGTTGTTCCGCATTGTTCATAGTTTCATGTTTGGTTTTAGTTTCATATGTACCCTATGTCTTATGTTCTGTCTTGTCGGGTCTGCCGACTTTTCCCCTTTTGTCTTTCCCTTCGATTTTTTTCGCTTCCTTATTTTACCTGAGAAATTGTCCTTCTTTAAAGACCATGACCATGTCCAACAATGCAGATATATATAAATTTAATATTGTCTCTGGTGTTGAAAATTAATTATATTTATATAAATGCGCAGTATTCACGGAAATTGACTTTCAATTTATTGATATGTGGAACTTGTGGTGCAACCAGTCTTTCTGTAGTGGTTTAACAATAAAATGTGTGACAAAGAAATCCAGTATTTATTTAAAATCAACATTTATTGTGAGCCATTACAATATAATACACTGTTCCATAACTCAAAAATGTAGATATCGAACGGAAATTTTTACAGAATGGTCATTTCAAACCACGCTTCAGATTCATGCAAAATACCGAAATTTCATTTTTCTCATTTTTGAGCTTTCAAAAAGTGTTTTTTTTTTTGTCCCAAAAATTGAAAAAAATCTTCAACTGAAATTTACGACCACAAGTGCAACATTTCAAAATTTCAACATTTTCTGAAGTTGAGTGTAGAAGTTTTCCTTATTTAAAAAATGTATTGATCACCTTTCTCGTTATTATGTGACATCCTGTTTCCAGTTTTGCAAGTTGACATTGCAAATAAACCACTTTATTTGTGTGTTTAAATTTTTTAACTGCTTTATTTTTTTATAATAGCATGAAAATTGAAGTTGTAGGGAAGAATTTTTTTACAAAAGCGTATAAATTTAATAAGATGAAGTTTAAGGTGTGTAACGTTTCTTTTTTTCCAGTGTACATAACTTTTGTTGAACAAAATATAAATAGAGTTCAATTTAATAATTAACCCTAAAACAAATGTTACAGATTCTACTGCCTGGCTCCACGCAAATTTTCTTCTAAGTGAGAATTCTGCTGCTGTTATCTTCATCTGTATTTGTTGGATACACTTTATCATATCAGCGACAACCTTCATTTATTTTTTTCCGAGCACCTTATTAGCGTTGCTAACATCCTTCTTATTATAAATACCAGAATAATGAAATTAAAATGTAAATTAGTAAATGCTCTTAATTTACAGAAAGCAAACTCGACCTTTCAACATGTTATTGTAATCAAATATAAATATTTAGTACTGACTGTATCGTCAAAAATCAAAAGTATCAATGGCATTGTCAATTCAGATAACACATCTACTACTTCTTTTCTGAATAAATATATACTAAACATAAACAACAGCATCGCAGACACAAATTTTTAAATACATAACTTACGGTGCATGGTTTTTATGATGAATTTATTGTCTTTAAAATACATACCAATGTTAAATTTGATTTACCATATATATATTATGAGGGGTAACGTCTCATCAGTAGCATTTCAATCGAAACCATGGAAAGTCCGAATAAAAAACATAATGAAGAAGTACTCAAATTCAACCAGTTCAAATGGGAAGCTAAATAAATTAGAATGGTTAATAAAGCGTCCCGATCAATCAATATTAGAGCACAGTGATGCTTTATTCTTTTCGGTTAAAACGGGTATGCCCACCAGCCTCCGTCGAAAGTTCAATATCAGTTGTAGACCTTGGTTGTTCTTCGTTCAATTAAATGATGTTTTTAGGTTCAGATCATAGTTTGCCCGTCCATAACATCAACTTTTCTAAAATGTCTTGTTTGATATGGAGCGAAATATGCCACGCCATAAGGTTTCAAACATGTTTCAGTTAGCGAGCAGCTGTAACACCTTTGCCTCTCCCTGGGCCAAGATTCTTAAAGATTTCGGGACAAAGTATCACATCGAGACGTCGACGACCATGTGTGCTATTGGTAGTGTTATACCGTATCTACAAACAGTCAACTGTCCGTACACCGCAGTTGAAGTCGTTAGCGATCACGTTTGCAGTTTCCCGGCATGCAATATGCCTATGGCGTTTTCTATCTGTTGTTTGAACAGACGTGGCAGAGGCTTCGTTGTCGAAACTGATACTGAAAAATCGGGGAAATTATCAAATTTTTTATACCCATAATAATGCGTAAAAATCGTCAGCATTTAAATTTTTTAACTTGTTTTTCAAACTGTGTCCTCCCATTAGTGGCAGGAAATTCATGATCAAGTGTTCTGCAGTAAAAATCCAAGCAGAACTTCCCAAGATAACCTTGAGTATTGAATCTAATATTTGAAATATTTTTCTATTTGTATTTTGATAATTATAATTAAATTCTAGAAAGGCGACGGTTTTTAAACATGTGTATTAATTAACCTATATAATATTTGAAATATTTTTCTATTCTTGTTTTGATAATTTTAATTAAAGTTTAGAAATGCAACGTTTTCCTGTTCAATATATATATAATAGAACTGTAAGATTCAAATAATTGTTAAAGAACTAACTATGTTTTCATATCTTAGCCAGCTGTGCTGAAGAAGTATTATCAGATGGTGTTATTCGTATTAATAGTGGAAATTTAGTTGATATGGTAGCAATGTTTGAATGTCTGCCAGGATTTACCTATTCTGGGGGTAACTCTTCCAGTCAGTGTACCAGTAATAGAGATTGGACTGGAGAACCCTATAATTGTACAAGTAAGTACTTCTATGTACTGAATAGTTCTCTCAGATATACATAGAACAGCTGCGTTTTGTTAAAGGAATTCGAAGATACCAAAGGGGCAGGCAGTTAGGTATTCTTCAAGTAATGTGACTTGTTTAAAAATCAATGAAATTTGTTAAATCGTTTCGCAAAATAATAAGGGAATAAATAACACGTTTATTTAGTCACTGAAAACCCATGTCCACCGGTATAATAAATGAATGACAACTGCATTTTCAAATCATTGAAACCACTCTGTTTCATAAAAGGAATTGGAAGATACCAAAGGAGCAAATAGAATCGTTAAGTCGGAAGACAGACAAGACCATGACCAACAAAATGAAACAAAAACAAAAATAGAACACACAACACTACACTGAAAACTAAAGCTGGAGTAACACGAACCCTACAAAAACCAAGCTTAGTTACAGGTGCTCCGGAAGGGTAAGCAACTACTGCTTCACTAGTGGCATCCGTCGTGTTACTCAGTAGACAAAGCCGGTCGATGTTAGTCACCACCGGTAAATGAAAGCATTTGTATTCAGAACAGTGAAATGGATATTTCGTACCGGGCAACCAAATGAGAAATCATGCAGCAGATGCATGTTATACATTTTTCCAGTTGCTTTATGAATTTACATAATTTGACAATTTGATAAAAGAATACAAAATCTACACTAGAAATCGCTTGTATTTCAAACTAGAGACATATTCTAACAAATAACTCTTTTTTTAAATACCCACTCTAACTAGAAATATCTTAACTAGTAGTATTAGATCACTTGCACCTCCGTTGGTGTCCGTTGTCGTCGAGCGGATTTCGTTCAAACGTGACAAGAATATACTATAGGCCTACTCTAAATATATTAGAGTTATGTTCATGTCTTTATTGTCAGGGCATCTGAAATAAGCGTTTTTGTTCCTTGAATATTTCTTCATTAAATTCTGATTTTTGTGTGTTTTTAGCTCAGCTGGTCAAAGGTCATGTGCGTTTTTGCCATCACTTGGCGTCCGTCGTCGATCCGTCCGTAAACTTTTATATATATTTTCATCTTTTTCTCTGCAACTACTATCCCAAATGGAACCAAACTTGAAGCATCAGTGGGAGGTCATTTTACAACATCTGCTCATTTTGTCCAATGTTACCATGGACGTTAATTGTTTTATGTTTGATTGTAACATATATAAAATTAATAAAATTAATCGTCTCCTTTGAAACCGCTTTGCCAAATGGAACATTAATTTAAAGGAAGTGTTTGTGCAAATATCTTTCCAAAGTTTGCCCGTTTTTTCCCAACCGGTCACGAAACATGACCTCATGTATGACAATTGTTTCTGATTGACTGAACTATTAAATCTTCTCTTTTGAAAACAATATTTAACAGGAGGCACCTATTCAAAGTCCTCATTTTGTCCCGATTGGACAAATAACATGGCCGCCATGGACGATTTTTTTTTTTTTTTTTTTGATTTGCTGGCACATTAAATAATCTCCCCAGGAATTGCTTGTCAAAAATTGATTAATATTTGATATGGAACATCTATGTAAGGTCCCGAATAACATTTCCACATTTCGTCTTGATCGAACTAAAAACGTTGGTTTGATTTTTGTTTCCGATTGGCTTAAAAATAAAATATCTTCTTCTGTCACACTACTTAGCCAAATGGAACAATATTTGCCAAGAATCATCTAAGCAAAATTCTTTATGAAATTGCTTTATTTCATCCTGATGGGATAAAAATCATGATCGCAATGAACTATTTTTGTTTTATAGATTGATTTCTAAAAATCTTCTCTGAAACCGTTTGACCAAATGGAATGTTATTTGAAAGGGAGCACATATGTAAGGATTTAATCAAGCTTTCTGAGTCTGTCCTGATTCGAGAAAAAACAGCAATAAATGGTTTTTGATCAAACTAAAAACATGATTACCATGAGTGATTCTGTTTCTGATTGACTGACCTTGAATACTGCTTGGTCAAATGAAATCAAATTTGACAGGAATCCATTGAGAGATCCTTTATTATGTGAAACGAGTAATTGTTAGTTCGTTGCATAGGTAAAGAAGTATTGTTTTGTCTTTAAGTTTGATTGATTGCGGCTTAATTTCCAGCGAGCAATATTTCAATCATATGTAAACAGATTTTCAAAAAACAAAAATTTAATAAATTTACTAAAAACAAGGTAAAGCAATAATTTATTTCTATCTAGGAAAGACATGCGGACTACCCCCGAATATAACAAAAGCATCTGTGAATTACTCGTCTACACTGTATCAAGCTAAAGCCACTTATACCTGCGAGGCTGGTTATTTGGACTCTTCTTCAGGGATGCAAACGACGAGTCTGGTGTGTGGTTCTAACGAACAGTGGATTGGGTTGTTAGCTGAATGTGAACGTACGTAATTTTATGTTTGTGTTAAAACAATTTTGTTTTTACTGCAAAGTTGCAACAGATTCTGAGACTAGACGAACAGCTATTCAGTCAATTGAGTAATCTGTTTTCCATTTAAACCTCAAATTCATGTCAGTAACGTTGGCGGAAAAATAACGTCGAAATAGCACTGCCAGACATCCATTTGATGTTGACATTTAGAAAGAAGTATTGTTTTCTTTTTTTTTTTTTTTTGTAAAAAAGAATGCAGCAAATTAAGCACAACTAAAAGTGATATTAATTTTGAAACATTTTTCAAATTGTTTTTACAGTGATATTTTTTTCTAGTTATTTGTGTCTTTTAATGAAGGACTACATGTACATCACAATTTTCGGCTTAACTGGAGTATAGGGATATGTAGTTCCGGAAAAGTCTAGAGACGGAAAAAATTGCTACGCTTATCAGCAGGTCGACGGGTCGTCAGGTCGACAAGTCAGCGGGTCGCCTGGTTGACAAATCGGCTCGTTGGTAGGTCGGCGTTGTAATTGGTAGGCAACTCGGCGGGTCGGACAGTTAACCTAACAATAACCCTAACCAAAACCTTAACCATAACATTATCGCTAAAACTAACCCTTGCCAAACCCTAAACCCAACTCCAACATAACAATAGCAATTATCCTAACCCAAACCCTAACCCACACCATAAACTTTAACTACTTGTTCCTGCACGCCGACTTGCCGGTCGGCACCTACTATAATGATTTGTTTTAAGACCTTCTATCAAATATAACCAATTAGCCGATTTACTAAAATTGAAAAGTATATCTGATTTATGGAACTATATATCCGTATACTCGAATCGTTATTTCAACAAAAACAGTTGGAGTTGTCTTTATTGGATTTTTGGGGGGTGCGGGGTGTACAAACACATCTTATACCCCTGCTATTGGAGAAGAACTTAATTTTATGACAAATCCATTAATGGATTGTTTTTAGTTAAGGATTCTTTACCTTATGCGACCTAGCCCATTATGACACATGATGTTCTTACCCTAACCGTTAACTTTAGCCCTTAGCCTTACCTTTACTCTTACCACTATACTAACCAAATTTAACCCATAATCTTACCCTAACCATTCACAATATTCCAATCCTTAAGAACCTGGTACCCTGAAGTAAATGAAGGCAGGAGTTGCGAGAATATCAAGAGATTTGACCCCACGGAAATATTGTTTAAGGAAATTAAGTGAACTTAACAGATACCAATTAAGACCATGTCAATAAAGAGTCATGTCATGTTTGTTTGTGTATTTACAGTGCCGAAATAAATCAGTGATACTTTAATTTGCAAATGTTTTCCTTAGAATATTTAAAAATTAAAAGGTATGAGGTAGGTGTCTGAGAAACCATACTTCACACAAGAGGAAATCAGATGGGATTTACAAATCTAGGGTGCAAAAACATTTTTAAGTCTGTTTTGCAATAATTTCACAGGATTGAAAATTGAGTTTTTTATTTAAATAGAAAAATATTAGACTGATCTCTAAATTTGCCAAAAAGAAAAAAATAATACAGTACCTCCTTAAACATTGGGTAAAAAGATTATAGTATGACGTCTGTGTCTTGCAAAAATCTATGGCCAAAGATTTGGGTATGATGTCACAGATCTGAGTGTGACAAAGTCTATGGACATAGATTTGAGTATGATGATTAGGTTATGACGTAATGACTAGACACAGATTTGAGTCAAGGACACGGATCTGAGTCTTGCATATATTTACTTATTTTTTCCTCAAAGAAAAGAAAAAAAAAACTAGAAATCTATAAGCATGTTGGCATGAAATTTTAGCCGACATTTTTGTGATTGAAAACGATATTGAATGCTTTTATTTATTTTTTTATTTGTTTCTGACATAAAATATATATAGATTTAGAGAGAAACTCAGATCAGATGATAGATTGAAATAAATATATATAACACAGAAGGCCTTTCACATTCTACCTTTGTTGTTCATTTAAGAATTTGGGGTAAGCAGAGAAACTATATACCGGCGAGACCCTACCAATTTAGTTGACCTATTTTGGATATATACAAAAATGCAGTTTTGATAGTTAGCATGACATTGTGTTATATGTTAATGATACAAGCTCACAAAATTCTCTGCTTTTACAACAATAAACGGTGATTTTAATCATTTTATAACTTTGTTTCAAATTTCAGTCTCAAATATTTTGTATAATTCAGATAGAGACCTAAGTCCAAAAGTCCGCAGTTATTTGTTTTTTTTTTCTAATATACTAGCAGTAACAAATGTTATTATGCTCGTATATTAATTTTTGCACAATATATAAGAATTCTCAGTATGCAGTACACAAGATATTAGACCTATACATAATACAATGTCTAAAAACAAACATTATTGAATAATTTGTATAATGTTCCTATGATTTTTTTTAATTATTTGTAACGAAGATCTTAATTCACTGCACTTTAGCTTACTTTCAAAGTAGATTCTTATGAAATCAGACGTGACTTCGTCAAAAATCAGAAGTACAGAAAGCAATAAATCTCATAACAATAAATCCATGCTTTGTTTGTTTTTAAATCTTGCAGTAAAATTTAGTGGGCCTTTACAAAATCACAGAACACAATTAATGTTTAATATATTTTGACCCTATAATGACCGTTTTTCTTTCTTTTTTTCCCTTGATTTATGCAGTGACATTTGTGCCTTTTATTATAAGAATTATTTATGGGCAATAAGTTACGACAGACATAGACTTTGCTTAAAATAATGTAATTGTTTGGAGTAAAATAATATATCTTATACTTTCATATTTGAATATTTGCCAAGAATAAGAAAAAGATTGTCTGTTTACAAAAGTCAACTGAGAACATTTATCACATTCGCAGAATACGAAAATCAACCGTTTTTACGAGAAGCCTTTTGTATCGAACTTTAAGAGTAAGTAATACAGGAGATAGGAACCATGTCGACTGCCACCTTGATATCGAGAAGCTATTCAAAGTACTATTTTCAAGAAATTTATTGTCATCAGTTTTTAAATGGCGATGTGAATGACATATTTTGTAAGATAATGTTGATAAAATGACCACTTCAATATTTTTATATTAGGCTTACAAATCCTACATTTTTATGATTTCACAAGAACTGATAAAGAGTTACCAATCCCTCTGTTACATGTGTCGTTCAATGATACAAAATGTGAAACTATTCATAAAACAGGACAATCGACCTAATCAATTCCATCCCCCGAGGGCGCCCGGGGTATAGATATAGGTAGTTCGGTTTCTCCGCCTGCATGTAGACCACCTGCTAAAGGGGCGTCCGTTAAATTAGTTCGTGCGGTTTCTCATTCAGAAAGGTTGTGCCTTGGAAGGAATAGGCACTAGCTAAATCCAGGCGCCACTAGTCCTCTAAAAGGGGCGTCCCGGATTGTGGGGATGTATAAATTCACAATCCGTGCAACACGCCCCGTATTTAGGAAATGCTACGTCCTAAGCACGTTAAAGACCCCTTGTAACAGCTCATTTTAAGTGGTCAGTTGGCGGCCAGTTACAAGGCTAAATATTCCGCCCTTATTCAACTGGCAATTATTCTAGTGCCAATCTTAAAGTCCCCCATTACCGGTACCTTGCTCACAGGTTACATATTGATTTATTGTTTGTTAACTTGTTTCCTTCCTGAATATGCATGAAATATTTGCCACTGGACGTTAAACAACAATCAATCAATCTATTGTAAAACGGTGAACAAAAATCAGTAAATGACTAATCAAACAAAGTCAACCACTAGACTACAGGTTCCTGGCTTGGGATAGGGAAATATGTATGTGGTGGTTAAACTAGTTGGTGAGCGCTAAACCATCCCCTATCCTGGGACAGTGGTGTGATAAAACAGCAATAAAAACACACTATAAAATCGGTTGAAATGAATTTAACACTTGAGATCGATACTGAAAACCAACAACAAATAAAATTAAAACTAATACGTATAGAACAAAAGTATCGACCTCGAAAGAGAACTCGCAGCTACTGTCTGCTAGTTAAAAATCCAAAAGCAGCCAATCAGAGAACCAAGCTTTCCTTTACTACGGTAGCAATATAAACACGTCTAGTTGGATTTATTGTTTAAATATCCAACTAGGAAGTCAACGAAAACATTAATTGTGCAAATGCATATATACAAATATATAACAGGAAGTAGAAAATTTCATAACAAATAAAAACTGTTTAGTTCCGTATTAAGCTTTTAACAAGAAAGTCGATATTAGTGCTTATACAAACCATGTTCAAAGATTTAATAATTATGTTGTAACGTATCCTTTACGGATAATTTTATTAAGATGAATTTTAACACCATGTGGATTTTGTTTAAATTTCCGAGCTTTATTTACCACGTTTCCGTAAGAAGTAGGATGTGATATCCCATGTTTTATAAGATGATTACATGTACATCCGAATTATGTACAAGCATTTTTATAGCTTTTCCCGATTTTGGTATAAAAGGGGTCAAAGGGTTTAAAAAATGCGATTTTGCAGGAGATGAGAAATTTTTATTTTTCATTCGATTTTGATAGGGTTTTTTGCATTTGATTCCTTTCAATGAAAGCTGTCAGTTTAATATCAACAGGTTTTCTCTATCTTTTACCGTTTTCAAACTAAAAGAGGTCAAAGTAGTGGGGGAGGTGAATTCAATTTCATTTAATATGGAAAAATTTAATTTTTAATATGATTTTGATGGGG
>JARWCS010273456.1:0-13177 GCA_034783895.1 Geukensia demissa
TTGTTTTTATTAAATTGATTGCCCCCCCCCCCCCCCGTTGCGTCGAATTCATTTTTCATTTTCTAGCCAACACGTACGTAAACCGCAACAGTTCGCTGGCTTTCAATCACAAATTCGGCTCGATGTTTATTTTTACTTCTACTAGGCAAAATAGCCATAGTACATGGAAATATTACCGACATTTTATAGTAAGATTCAATTTCTACTAACAACGTTTCAAATCATGAACATTGTCTGAAGCTCTAATAAAGATTTTATACGTATATATACAAGTAATAATGCATTTAATGTTTGAATCCCAGTAGTGAATGTACAAATATACAATGCAAACTAAACTGTGAATGTCTCTACACATTTTAAAATGTACATATATAATTTATTGACGACAGTAATAATTTTAAAAAACTTCCTGGTCTGTATTTTGAAGAGAAATTTTATTTGCGGTATAAAGAGAAAACAAATAATTTCACTAAAGATGGCAAAGAAAAACATTTAATTTGTCTTTATTTTCTAGTAAAATTTGTCTTAGTCTTTATACTTAAGCTAAACCTCTTTCGGATTTTCGGATAGAACCGTATATGAGCGAACAATTTAGCTAAATTTGGATTTTGTTTTTATTTTTTTGTCTTAATATTTAGTCCTTCGAAAAATTATTTACCCGACAAAACTTTCTTTTAAATATAAAATGCGAGCGAAAACAAATACAATTTGGGCGAGATATAAGTCAAACCCATTTTACGGAAATTTTACTTTCAGGATGTTTAATTGATCACACAAAAATTATTCATGCCAAGGTTTCCTTTCTCAACATAGGTCATAACGTTTGTTTACCCTTTCAGAGACGTTGATAAAGAATTTATTAATGCCTTAAATCCAGCTGACGCCCCCACATGCATATAATGGGTTTCTATCTCCTGGTTGAGAAACCGACAATTCCATATCTTAACCTCAGCTACTATCGAGCTTGTCAAGTATTTCCACCACTCCTTGCCATTTTTAGCAGCGGTTATACCTACTGGTATTGTAACAAATCGGCCTATTTCTAAACGGCTGCTTTCTGGATTAGGAAATAAATGATCGGTGCTTTATTTATAAAGTTCATAAACTGTTTACTCCTAAAGAGTGGCCGTTTATACCGTTTTTAATTTAACATTTTTGCCAATATTTGACACTGTAGTCCTATTAACAAAATTACAAACATTTCGTAGAACTTTAAATACATTTTTCTTCGCAGGAAATCAGTTCTAGTACTAGCTGTGTTCTTTTTCGTCAATTTTCGATATTCCTTGGGAAAATGTGTTATTCTCATTTTAAATGAATAACTCGGAGAAAAACTAAAGTGTTTTTAATATAGTTGTGTGTTGTATGAAACGCAGAACCGTTTCATAAATATATGATATATATTGTGTGTGGTTTAAATGTACATTCAGTATCCCAACACAGTTTTCGGCAATGAAGTCTTTTTTGATTTTCCTCTATGTAATTACAAGACCTGTCACGAATTCCGCCTTTAAGTACGTGTACCAAATTGGAAATCAATCTTAACGTCTGGCATTTATTCGTTTTTTCTGCTATTTAAAATTGTTTATATACGCACATTTCAAACGGATATATCGCAAATACAGACGTTCTAAAATTTTGACCTGACAGTTGATAATGATATCATTTATTTATTTTTTTTTTCATTTCAACAACTAATTTGATATTGAATGGTGGATATCAATACCTCAAAATATACCAATTGAACACATGGAAAGTTACGATCGAAAACACATAGTAAGTTAACCCACAATTCTTTGCTATTTATTTATTCGAAGTGTTAATCTCTGACGGGTATTGCAATTGTTAAAACAAAATGTGCATTGGCGGAAATTTATATGTTAATGTATTTATAACGTTTGAAGCGGATTATTCCGACTTGCTTAAAGGATTTTATTCCACCTCTGTTAATTTTTTGTGTAAATTGCTTTGAATGCAAAAGATTGCTAGTATGATACCGATCGTGTAAAATCAATACTAATATTTATCAATAAAAGGCCATAAATGCTTTTCGCATCACTTGGCGTCCGACCGTCCGACCGTCCGTCCGTCATCCGTCAACAATCACATTTTAATCTTCTCCTCTGAAACCACTGAGCCAATCTGAACCAAACTTTGGTGGAATGATCCTTGGATGGTCCTGATCGGCTAACAGAAATGGCCGCTGTTACTAAAAAAAATAGAAAAATGAGGGTGGTTTCTAAAAAAATCTTCTCCTCCAAAACTGTCAAGCCAATTTATGCCAAACTTTGGTGAAATAGTCCCTAGATGATCTTCTTTTAGAATTGTATCTAATGACTCCACCCGCCAACCAATATTGCCGCCTCAACCGAAGTTAGTTTAACATACGACCCTTTGGAAATTCATTCAAACATCTTCTCGTCTTCATCACTTGCTTAATTCGAACAAACTTTGGTGAAATAGTCCTACGGTGGGTCCCGTTCAGAATTATATCCGATGATCCCAACTAATATAACCGCCATAACCGAACATAGTTTAACATGGAATGGTCCTTAGCTGGGTATACTTCAGAATTTTACTGATGTCCCAACCAACACCCCATGACTGCATGAACATCGGAGCCTCTGGTTTTGCTAAACAGGCAGTATTTTTAAGGAAGAGTAAAGATAGTACAGCAGTGAAACTGAAAAAGCCCTTATTTTGAAGTTTAATCTATGAATTAAACAAACACAATAAATTAGTTGATAATGATAGTCCGTCGTCTGCAGCATTTTTTTTACCGAGTCGTCAAAAATCGTATGGTGTCTTGACTTAAAATTGACATCAAATGACTTTCGCTTTTTGAAAATCACGAAAAAGCCTAGTTTGCGAATACCATTATTGTTAATAGCTGAGTTGTTTACTCCTATTTATTTTCGGATGCTGGAATCTGTTAGAAAGTCCAGTGAAGAATATTTTTCCAACATCGTTAATTATATTTTAAGTCTGTATCGAGAAAATTGATCCAATCAGTCTTACCACAAAATAACTGTAAAACTGGAGGGACGACTATCCGACTGTGGACCTAGCATTTTGTAACAAAACAAAAAAAAAAAAAAAAGAAAAAAAAAAAAAAACCAAATGCTAATTTTTCGAAGTTTTGTATTACTGCGTGTTGTCCCGCTAAGAGTGTGTGTCCTAAAAATTTGGTTCAAATGATTTTCAGTCAACCACACGGCGTACGGGGAGCCCGAGATTCCTTACGACCTGTTTACTTTACTTTTCGAAACTGATTCACCACTTCACATACAGATACACATAAAATTTTCATCGCTGTATGAGCATCATCTGACCTTATAAATTCACTTACGGCATTTTTATATCAGTATGGACTTTTTTGACAAATTCCTTTTCCATCGGTTTCTGTCGGAGATAATTTATCTCGAACTGCGCCAGCAGTTGGTGACACATGTTGAATATAAGAATCTAGTATTGCAACTCCCCATTTTGATGTTTTTGGTAAGCTCTGCATAGGCTTTGCTATTGCTATAGATTTTGCAATTTTTTGTGGTTTAAGATTGATATCTGGCATATACTTTTGTTCTGTTTTTTGTCTCTTTCTCTCTATATACTTTCTAACACGCTCTACCGATATATTTTTTCATCCCTTTATTTTGTAATTACATTTTTTTATCGCGGAATTCTATTTTGTCCAAAATTTCTTGCGAATTTGAAAACTCTTTCCTCCATTTATTTAACTCTTTCCTTTTCTCTCGTGAATGAAACATTAACAAGTTTAACTTTCCTTCCCTTTTCATTCTTTATATTATAAAATTTATTTTCTCCGATAATTATTTTCCATCTAGAAGGAATAGAAAATATAGTAAACAAGTATTGGATAATAAACTGAACAGAGCATTATTGATTTTCTTAGTGAAGGAGTTACTACGTTAAGGCTCATATTAGGCACAATTATTACATGTTATGACACAACCATAAGTTGAAGTGAAAATTCTGTTTATTAACCATGTTTTAATAATTCATAACTTAAACTCATTTAATTTTCATGATTAAAACAAAACAACAGGGCACTTTTGACTATTTCAAAAAGAAATGTAACATTTTCCATATTTAATGGAAAAAATACTGTAAAGATTATGTAGAATTTAGCTTATCAGTGCATTACTCGAAAAGTTAAGAATTTAATTGATATTAAATAGAAAGAAAATTCATGTGTCGTTTACTTGAACTCACCCTGATTTTTGTACGGTTCGTGTTACTCCAGCTTTAGTTTTCAGTATAGTGTTGTGTGTTCTATGTTTGTCTTTCGTTTCATTTTGTTGGTCATGGTCTTATTTGTCTTCCGACTTAACGACTTCTGACTGCCCCTTTGGTATTTTCGAATTTCTTTTAAACTAAACTACAAACATGGCTGCAACAGGCGGTTTTTGCGGATTTTTAAAAAGTCTTCTCCTCTGAAATAGCTTAATTAAATGGAAGCAAACTTGACAGAAAGCATCTATGGAGGGTCTGTTACAAAATTTCGTCTAAATAGGAATTCAAACATGACTGCCAGGGGCAATTGTGGTTTCTAATGGATTGCGGTTTTAAAAAATATTCTACTATGAAACCACAAGACCACAGACATCAAACTGCGCAGAAAGCATCTAAGAAAGTTCT
Source organism: Geukensia demissa (assembly GCA_034783895.1). Classification (NCBI taxonomy): domain Eukaryota; kingdom Metazoa; phylum Mollusca; class Bivalvia; order Mytilida; family Mytilidae; genus Geukensia; species Geukensia demissa. The sequence goes on from JARWCS010273456.1 coordinate 4,660, forward strand.
TTTTACAAAGTTTCGTCGTTTGGCCCGATTAGACTACAAATATGGCTGACACGGGCAATTCTTGTTTCTGATTGGCTGAAAAGTCTCTCTGAAATCGCTTGGCCAAATGAATAACTATTTGATAGGAAATATAAAAATAGGAGATGTGGTATGAATGTCCATGAGACAGCTGCCACCCACCAAATGAAAGTAGAATTTAAACTTCTAGGAAGCAATTTTGTGGGGACTTTTATAAAGTTTCCATGTTTCCTTTTGATTAAAAAACTATGACAGACGTGAATGTTCTCGATTTTAATAGGCTGATACATAAATATATCTTCTCTTCAGAAACTGCGTTGCCAAATGGAATAATATTTGACATGGAGCAATAACAAATTTCCTTCTTTAAGTACCCTTATTTTATCATCACTTTATCTGTATTGGTATTCGAAAGTGGCTCCCTCCTGAGCATAAATCTTCGAGGTGAAAAGTGCGCTAGATGTTAATAGTGCTGAGCAGCGTTCGAGTCCTAATTTAGATGTTCACTTTACAAGTCTTGTAGTATTTTACTTCGCTGTGGATACGAGCAAATCAAACCACGTGTCAGTTTTGGTTACTTTAATTTTCATGGTTCGTTCTTTCGATATGTTCACAATAAAACACACTTTTGACAAATTTTATGAGTATTGTGAGAAATGTTTTCTTTGATCTATTGTTCATGTTGATGTCAGTGGGACAGTGTTTAGTCAACGGGTATGGCTGCGATGAGGAAAGGGAAGATGTAATATGATTGTCTATTAGACAGCCATCCAAAACGTGTAAATAACAAATATCTACAGATTGTTTTAAGGCCTTAATAATGGATACATATTCACACTCTACGACAAGCTGTAAAAGACCTCCGAAATAAAAAGTATCAGCTAGATAAGTATACAATGTAAAACAAGTAACCTTAACAAATAAAAACAACGACATCCACATCCACTGTATTACAGGCTCTTGGCTTATCACAAAGTTCAAAGGGTTAATTTCATTTGTTCTCAGTTTAACAGTAACGCGATTACCTGTACAATAACAAGCTTCCAATACAGAAATGAGCTAAAATTTACATAGTGTGCCTTTGTTTCGCACTATTCATTAAGTCGGGGAAAGGGGAAGGCGCGCATGGGTGAAAAACGTTTTGACGGAATATTCTGTGGATGTCGTTAGAATTGAGCAGGGAACATTTTGGAATATATTTGTGTAGGATTATGCATGTAACATATCACAAAGTCGATTTTTTCAGCCACCAGTAATACACAGTTTACCCGATTCCACAAGTTTTCTGGAAGACTTTAATACAAACACCCTTCTGCATACACTAAATGTAACTGATGCTACAGGAGATGCGGTTACTTGTACTTTAAATCCGAACAGCACCATATTTCATGTATCTCTAATACCACCAAATAACACAGGTATGTATTATCTGCCATGCATAACAATACATTTGAAATATTTTTGTTGAAGCATCTTTTAATATAAAACTTTGACAGGAAGCCGAGGTTTATCTGGTCTTTGGACCGATTTGTACCGTGATATAGTTAACTTATTCAAAATAGCTACTGTATATAGATAAGAATCTTTCGAAATAATAAAAGAACAAGCCGGCTTACTGAGGAAAGAATCTGACCAAGTGAATAATACTCCAACATTTAATGCTAACGTTAGTTGATGTACTGTATATGTAAATACTGATGATTTCGATCCCGTTGTTAACGGCTCAAATATTATGTTTCCAGAGTGGAAATTCCAGCGACATTGTTTAATTGAAATTAAAGACCGATTTTAAAAGTATTTTGATTTATTTTTTGCATCTGTAATGTGTTAAAATATCCAGTGTTATAGATGTGATTACAATGTTAGTGATGTTGACACACACACATATATATATAAGCTTCTTACTAATAATTTGTTTGTCTTATTGTAATAAAAAAGCTTCATACCTTTTCCCATTGCAAGAACATCGTGCATGGGATGTAAGTATTACAAACTTACGAGTTAAAGTAACACTTGACTAGTGAAATTCCTTTTTTGAGGGACAGGGCTGGCTGTTTGAGAAATACTTGGTCTTTCAGTTCGTTTCGATGCGGGCGCATTCGTACAAAAGATAAAATTTTTCGCACTTGTGGAAAATTCATGTAAACCAGATCTCTAACATACATCGTTATTATCTATTCTACTCTATTTCCCATTTCTCTTATTAATTTAGGTAATGGTGGTCCTAGATGATCATTGATACAAGGGTTTTGTTGTTCATGTTTTAGTAATTCTTTTTTTTAGTATATGGAATATATTTGACTGGTGGAACAACTCTAGATTACGACACTACGGCCTCCTATTCGATGTGGATAGAATGTAGTGACCTTAGACGGAATGATACAAAAATATTTTCTGTTTATTTAATTCGTAACACGGTATGTAATATTGTTCGGATATTAAAAATATATTTTATCAAGATCATGGTTGAATGAAAGGAACTTCCTTTAAATTTACGATTTTTAACAATTTATGTTTTGAAAAAAGTTTGCCTTTCCCTTTTCATCATTATTGTGACCATTTTATTTTCAAACAATTGACAACACGAATTGGGAAGCATTTAAATGTTGAAACTGTTTACCTTTCTAAATTTGTTGATATTTTGTGCAATCATTTGATTTTATGATGGGGGAATGTCATGAAAGTAACTTTGGATCATGCCTTTTTTCCAATATACAGATTTATTTGGATCCTTGAATATTGATATCCTACCTTTTCCATCACAGATTTTCACCTGCCTTACATGGCTAGCAAATTTTAGGTTAAACAATGCTTAGATTTTTAATGTTCGATATGTCATTTGTTAATAAGTAAACTTATATAGAAAAGTTATCTTGCAGTAAAATGTTTGAATCATTAAATACATACAATAATGGCATGTTTTGAAAATATTTCATTACTTCAAAGAAGTCATCAAACATTGAAATAGAAAGAAATGATATGATGTTAATATTCATGACACCAACATCTCATATATACAAGTAAATTCCCAGCAAAGGAACAGCACCTTGATTGCTGTTCTTCATCTCTAAGTTACAGTGAGACCTTCCAACACGGAGTAAAAACTCACTGTAAGTTCAAGACGACCCCTAGCACCGGATTGAACATGTGCTTGTTGATATTGCAGCCACCTGTTATTTACAATTTACCAGAGACAACGAGTATGTCTGAAGATTTGAGTACAAGGACAATAATTTATAAGCTGAATGTAATGGATGTTAACGTGGCAGATACAGTGACATGCTGGTTAACTACAAACACTGACATATTTGAAGTAGATATGGAAACCCCAGGGTCAGGTATCAAAATTTTCATATAATTCTTTTCAAGGGGGAACATTACCGAAACTTACTACAGATAGAATTTTTTAATACTTAGCAGAAATGGAGTCTGTATAAAGGCATTGTTTTCGAATTTCTGTTGGTTAAAATCCAATTTATTTTAGAAAGCCTATATAGGGAAAATTTGCAGAGAGAAAAAACCAGCATATGATATTTTGAAATAAAAACTCCAAAAAAAAATGATTTTAATGTCAGTGTTCTTGTCAATATCAGGCAGTAAAAACAAAATGTCCATATTCATTTAGCATTCTTAGTAATAAGTATTTTAAAGAGTTGTCTCTCCTGATAAGAATTTGTCAAAATTCATTGTCAAGTACAAATGGAATAAAATTAAATATGTCTGTGATTACACAAATAGCTACACCTTTAGGATAGTTTAAAGTTAATATCTATAATTTTAAGAGAAAAAACAAAGGAATTATTACAACAAAAACTTATTTCACTAATGTTTGGAAAAATGAGTAAGAATTAATAACAGAATAGTTAGCTATAACATACATGTTACATTTTTGGAGTAAATGATATCTTTTTTTCCTGTGAACTGTGTTGGAGCACGTTGGTTACACACTAAATTAGTTTAACCCCACCACATGTCTCGTGTGCCTATCCCACGTCAGTAATTGTGGTAATAGGTTTGTCTTTATGTTTAATGATTTGTTACATGTATATTTCTGATAATATTCAAGTAAGAGCAGTAATATTTTAGCTTACACATTTTTATCTGGAGCGATTAAGAGCTTTTTACAAGGAGAGGTTTTCCACTCTTGTTAAAGGCCTTATGAAGACCTCCCTTTATATGTGTAAATTCTATGTTTTCACGTGATTACAGTGCAGTCTGTCTGCCATTTACCCCATATATTTTCATTTTTATATCTGGAAGGCATACCTAAAGAAAAAAAAGTGAGGTTAAAATAATTTTGTTTACGATTTTTTATCATAAACGGGTAGCAAATGCATTTAAATTGAAAATAAGTGAACATATTGTTAGATCAATGGGCTTATTTGTGAGATATAAAAGTTTTAAAATTTAGTTGGAAATGGGTCTTTCTAGAATTATAGAGTAATAGAATTTTTATTGGCATCACTTATAGTCTAATCGTGTGTCATTCATAAAAAAAGAAAAAAAAAAACATAAACTCTTCGATTGGAAACTGCTGAAACGGAAATATTAAGAGTTTATTTTTGCTGTAAATTGTGGGGCATAAACAGAAAAAGGTACTTTAATATATATTGAAAAAATCTTTTGATGCGAATGATGTCTTAGATTATTGTTCGGAGTTTTTCATGATCTATTTATCAGGTTATGTGTTGTAATAGACCCATTTACTGTAACTGCGTTCCTGTTACTTGGGTTGAAAATAACATATTTTCCCGCAAATATCACGTCGGCGGACAATCAAATATGACGTCAGAACTATTGTGTCATCGACTTTCGTACACCCGGAAGCTGTTCCACGCAAGCGTCAAGTGCAGGAACGCAGTATCAGTAAAAGGGTTTATTGTTTCTGTGTCTTCTGCTTCATATGTTCTATTCCTGAATAGCCAATCTAATGCGTTGATATATGGATCTTAAAAACAACTAGCAACTGAAGACATTGTATTCAGAACAATACATCGTATGCATAACATTTCACATCTATAATTTTTTCTTAAATAGACCGTTATACGAAAAATACCAGTTTTTCACTTTTTATATATCTTTAATTACAGCTGAATATGCAGTATTTCTGAAAGGTGGAACAATTCTATTTTATGATATGACACCATCTTATTCTCTGACAATTGTATGTGGTGATCACCGAAGAAATGTGACGGATTATCTCACAGTTTTTGTCACCCCCAATGAGGTACATACATTAATATAAATGGTTTTACTATAAAAAATAGGAGGTGTGGCATGATTATTCTTGAGACAGTCATCCACCAGATAGTCGAATTATAAGGTCAAATTATGTTAGCTTTTGTCGTCATTTGGCGTCCGTCGTCCGTAAACTTTTAAATTTTCATCCTCTCCTCTGAAACGCTATATCAAATGTGATCAATTTTTACAGGAATCATCTATGGAAGATTCTTAATAACGTTTTCTTGTTGTCCCGATCGGACTACAAACATGGCTGTTCTTGCAATTCTTGTTTGTGATTGGCTGATAGTCTTCTCTTCTAAAATTGCTAGGGCACATGGAACAACATTTGAAATGAAGCACTTATGCAGGAACTTTTATGAAGTTTCCTTGTTTCGTTCTGACATAAAAAATATGACAGACTAATAATTTCTTGATTCCGACAGGCTGACACATAAATAGGAACTGCTTTGAAAGTGGAACAATATTTGATATGATGCACTTATCAAAGTCTTTTATAAAGTTTCCTTATTTCATCTCAATCAGTTTTATTTCGACAGCCGCCGCTGATGATTTTTGTTTCTGATTGGCTGATGCTTAAAAAATTTGACTGAAACCTCTTGACCAGAATCTAAAAATAATATTTGACCTAAATATCTTTGGGAGATCCTTTATAAAGTTTAACATCAAAAATTGCCACTATTAGCCATGTATTGGATTTTCCAATTGGCCAAATGCCAGGTAAACGATGCAGGCTTATCATTCTGAGCCTCTAATAATTCAAAGACGATAAACTATTACCTGAAAAGATATATTTTCACTGAGTCACCAGCGTCTGTTTGTTTTTGATAACAAAGTTAAAAACCTAAGTTGTTTCCCATAAACGGTTCGGACCAATTGCCTAAGTTGAATCGTATAATGAACTTGAGCCGCGCCAGTTTGTTTTAAGTGGTTCGTTTGCTAAGACGACAAGACGCAAAAGATGTTGCCCATAGTAAACGATTCAAACAGGGTAAAATGGCATAATGAATATCACCTCCAGTCTTCAACAGCGAATGTTCATTAGTGTTTCATAAAGTGACTTAAGCTTTGACGCTAATATTGGAACTTGAACCAGATTATGCTATGCAGTTCTGATATAAGTTGTTACAGAATAAAATCTGATCGATAAATTCTTAATGGTTCCTTCTGGTTGATTGGTATTTTCACATAGATGTTTTACCGAAAAGACATCTAAATTAGTAAATTAAAGACTGAAAACCTTTCCATGTTCTAAGTTTGGTTAAAGCGGTGTTCTGTCTGAGCTTGGTAATGCTGTCTACGAGTACAAAATCGGTCACCAATTTCGCAGAAATTCAGGAAAAATCGTCTTTTCTACAGTTGTATTAAATGAATTTAAGACTACTACGGTGATCGCGGTTGACCAAAAAATGTTACGAATACAATCCTAACAGGTCAGTTCAATCAGTGTCTCACAAGTTTGTTTACAGTTAAGTAAAATGTGCATAAGCAATTTGTATATGTTACACTGTATTTTGCATTACATGGCCTACGTATATATTTTAGTATGTTGTAATCAGGATCTTATATATAGATCAAACATATTTGTATCAGACATACTTGTACATTATTTTTTTTCCTATCATTGTGAAAGTCCTTTTATTCGTGGATCTGAGTTTTTGTTGTTTCAAATTTTTAGCTCACCTGGCCTAAAAGGCCTGGCGTCCGACCATCTGTCAGCAATTACAAAAAATCATCTCCTCTGAAACCACACACCCAATTTGAACCAACATTAGGTGAAATGGTTCCCTTTCAAAATTGTGTCAGATAGCCACGACCATCAACCAACATTGCGGCCAGGCTGAAGATATAAAAAATGAGATCTCTTACCAAAATGGCCGCCAGCCTAAACATAGAAAAAAGGGGGATGGAATGTTCTGTGTTAATAATTTCATATCAGTCTCATGGGTATTCATTTCTAAAACAAATTATTGAAATATGATAAGTTATAGTCCATATCTCTAAAAATACCCAGGAAAACGTATTAAAATGTTTTTAAAGAACGTTTGCCCGAAAGGAATGGCATTTTCTATAAGATTTAATCGTTTCCAGCCACCAACTATAGTGAATCTCCCAATGAGTTATGAAGCACTAGAGACTACAGTTGCAGAGACGTTGCTTTATACTGTTTCTGTAACAGATCCAACCAACGACACAATCACATGCTCTATAGCAACTAATACATCAATATTTTATCTTCAAACTGGATCTTAACCGTTAGGTATGTATTACATTTCTACCGACCCAAACTATCTTAGGCCACTCCAAATTAATAAATAGTTCTTCGGATTCGCTCGCTCATCATACTATAGGGTCTAAATTAAAAAAAAAACTTTATTCGCTCCATTAAAAAATTTTAGAAATTAACATAGTTATTCCTTAATATAAAAAATTAATATTTGCTCTCTCGCTCCTAAAAAATACGAAAAGAATGGAAAACAAATTAAGCTGTAGTGTTCGCATCAGTTTTTGAGGTTGTGCTCAAATATTTTGCCATTGCAAGAAAACAAATTAAATTAAAAATTTCGCTCGCTCTTGCCTATTTGGATCACTAAAAATCAGAAAAACTAGAAATAAATTTTGAGTGGCCATAGTTACCAAGTAGAAAGTCATAAAATACTGAGATTTCACAGTTAAATTAAAATGAGATTTCCCGCCTTTTATCCATAAAGGTAGTTTAACATAATGTACACAGTTACTAAAGCTTTAAGTTTTACTAATTGTATAAGTGTAAGACAGGCAAATAATTATTTATTAAAATATTATAAAATTTCTGAAAATAATGGTATACAACAAAAAGCAGCGACATCAGAACAAACATTAAATGCGTTTAAGTCATATTGGAAATATTTTATTTCAGAAGCGGAGATAATCGTACGTGGTAGTCAAGGGTTTAGCTATGACACACAACGAAGTTATACATTACAGATCGTATGTGCCGACCAGAGACGTAATGATTCCGAAGTATTTTATTTTTATCTTCTTCGGAACAATCCCCCGACATTTACCAATCTACAAGGTAATTACACACACTTTCTACTCATATTCCCTATATTTGTGAAAACGGTTACAGAATTTAGTATATAGTACAATGAAGGGACATATTCCAATTCCATTAGTGAAATAAGTAATCGAAAGAAGATATCTATCTATATATATACTCACGGAAAAAAGAAACTGTGCAAGGCTTTCGCATTAATTAAAATATATACCAAATATT
>JARWCS010273567.1:0-13176 GCA_034783895.1 Geukensia demissa
ATAATAAAATTTATACCCAAGCGTGGCCTCGATTTCAAACCAAAATATGGAGTCGGACCCCACCTGTCTAGATATATCGAATATCTAATATGACAAAATATATCTAGTCAGCGAACCAGTCTAACAATAATAGACCCTTTCACTGTAACTGCGTTCCTGCTACTTTTAATTGAAAATAACATATTTTCCCCGTAAACAATATGACGTCAGAACTTTTGTGTCGTCGATTTTCGTTCACTCGGAAGCTGTTTCACGCAAGCGTAAATAACAGGAACGCAGATTCAGTAAAATGGTTTATTTCTGTGCTGATATCATTGGCATTTTAGCCATTCTAAGTAAATGCATGCAAAAGGATGCTCTTTTGTACTCTAATGTAAAAGAACAAGTAGAAGGTGCTATCACTGCTGTACACGTTCTTGCAGGCACAGATGGTCCATATTTTGAGGAATTCAACAAATTAGTTGCTTCGGACCCCCCAAGTGAATTTCCAATGGTGACTAGGTTTTTGTCTCATGACATTTCTGACTCTACTAAGCAGCGTACAGAATTCTTATCTATCAGAGCTTCATTGGTTGAAAACATGTCAACATTTATGGGCAATTGGTTTCCAGATACTGGTTTAATGAATGCTTTCTGTTGCTTAGACCCGAAGTCACTGTCAGTAAATTCTAGTAAATCTGAAAAACAGTTTGAAGATCTATTGGAACATTTTGGAACTGACAAACAAGGGATGGACTCTGACAACCATGAAGTAGCCTTTGAAGCTCTGATAGATAAAAAGGCTGCAAGAATAGAATATTCTATTATTAAGGGCATTCTGTTTAAAAATGAAACAACTGATATTGCAGATTTTTATTATAATTTCATTTTAAACAATGATGCATATCCAAACTTAAAAGTTTTGTTTGAAGCAGCTTTAATTTCTCCTTGCACATCAGTTGAATGTGAACGTGGGTTTTCTCAATACAATTTAATCAAAACTCACCACAGAAACTTACTGAAAGTTGAACATGTTAATCAACTGTGCATGATTTCAATTGAAGGTCCTCCATTACAAAGTTTTGATTTTGACACAGCCTTTAATGGTTGGATTCAAAAGAGAGATAGACGTGCATTCAAAGCTATGTTTGACAAAGAATGCAAAATTGCTCAAGCTGATGTAGATGCTAAAAAAGGAAAGGTTGTAAATGAAAACCCTGAGTGTGACAAAGTTGAAATTCAGGTAAATGATGATGAAAACAATATATCTGAGGCTGAGCAGAATGTTATAGATGATAAAATTAAAAGGTTGGAGGAACTTATATTAAGAGTTGTAGCAAAACAAAAGAGACTAGATAGTTAACTACAATTAAAGGAACTTTATGATTGTATTAGTTGTATTGGTTTCCAAAAATGTTCAAAACTGTTTTATTATCAAATGTTCTTTATGTTAATTTTACAGGGACTATAACAAAAGATCAGTGTAAGAATAAATGTTTAAATTGTTTTATTAGTATATACAGTTTGTTGCTGCTTGTACATTTGTGTGATATGACTATAATTTTCAAGATATCAGACAGTGTATGAATGAATTAAAATATAATGAACTGTTCTTTAGTGGATAGTAAATGTAACTACAAGTAATAGATATATTGATAAAATATCTATAATGTTACTACATATAATAGAACTGTTTCCAGTGTTTGTCAATTAATGTGAATAAATGTGTTTAATATTACAAATTGTTACTTCAGTATGGTGCACATCTATGATTATTTTATGTTCAGGTTAAATAATTTATTTATACTTTTATTGCTTGTGAAAGAAATATTTTATTGTGTTGTTCACTTATTTTCAATTAATAGAGACTTGTGCCTAAAGTTGTTACCATTAAATTTATTTCTGTAACATTTTTATTTAGTTTGATTCATTATTTGAGTGCATATGTCTTTCATTTTTATTTTTTTCAAAGTTATTTACATTTTATTATATTTTATATATTTTTGAAGTTTATGTTTTATCATTATTGCTTTGTCTAATTTAATACTCAACCTTGTTTTAATGAGGGTAGTATACTGTGGTTGCAATTATCATAGTTTGTTATTAGTTGTGTTGCACCATTTTGTGTTCACTTCCAAAATAAAAGTTGATTAAAAGTTTGAAAACAGTTGTGATTTCTCATGTCTAGTATTCTATCACCTTTCATTGCATGGTTTTGAAACTTGAGTAAAAATATTGTGGCTAACAGTTTTTAAATGTGGCTAATTGAAATTAGGCTGCATTAGCCATGTTGGCTAATGAAGTTTTTTGGGTACTGCTAACACAGAATATTGATTTTTACTTTTGAATATGTTCATATTTGCAATAGTTTTTGGTCACATTGACCTGAGTCTAATGTAGGTAAAAATTCTACAATTGTTACTATTAGTAAAAGATTTTCTAGAATATTATTTATAAGTAATTTATCTTGTGAAACAACATAATGAGAGAATATGTTAATAAAGATAAAAATTTTTTTGGGGGGAATAAGTGGTCTGAATTTGGCATTTTTCATACACTGTCCTTTGTACCTCAAAATCACTGAGCATATAAATCTGGTATTTTACAGTATCCCCTGAAGGAAGTTGTAGCTATCAGTAGAGATCCTACAGTGGTAGAGGACATTAAGGCATTGGAGACCTACATTCTAGAGGTAATAGATGCATGTACACAAACCTCATAGGTGTTAGAATTATTTATATTGTTACCATAAGATATGACAAGGGGGACAATTCTTATCAAATTTGCGGATGGTGGTGATAATATTTATTTCAATTTTCAGGGTAAAATTATTGGTTTGCCCTACATGCCCTAAATTTATTTTGCGAATAGCCCTGAATAATTTAAAATTGTTCTTGGCAAACATCTAAGTTTCACAGGTAAATTTGACTCACAATAATTTCATGTTAAGCTCATCTAACCTGAATTTTTTAAGTAGATTTTACCTCATGTAAATTTAATCTCACATTTTTTTGAGTGAACTCACATGACCTCCAAATGAAAAATAATCAGCTATTAAATTTATACAAAATTTCATGTTAAACTTTGGTTAAAATTTGCATTTGAATTTTACATTAATTGCTCTAGCGAAAAAATGATGCTTATTTCATGTTAATTGTGAAATTAATGAGAAATTAACTTGAACAAAATTTGTTTGTATAGGTATTTTCATTCTTTGCAAGTATATATTACATATATATATGTCTTCTTAAATCCTGCACCAAAATTAACAACCTGATTATAAGACAGTCTGATAATACTAAAGAATCTATAGTAAAAAGATTTTAAATTCATCAATAGTTTTTGTCAGAGCTTAAATAAATATGTCTTTCCAGACATATTACATATTCAGAAATGAAGTTCAAATTATGGTTTGTAGAAATTTAATCAAAAAGTGAAAATGTTTGAATTCCATTTTACTATTGTCAGAATGACATTTGCTAGTGTCGGTTTCAAAGATTTCCATGTTTATTTTTATTTTTTTAGGAACTTAATGTGAAGAAAGTATCAACCACAACAGACAAGGCTAAGTATGGTGCCCACATGGAGGCAGATGTCGATTTTAAAGCTTTAGGGGCCAGGTTGAAGGGTGATGTCAAAAAAGTTGTATCAGCTGTTAAAAAATTGACAAGTGAACAGCTAGAGGACTTCCAGCAGACAGGAAACATTGTAGTGGAAGGATATGAATTGGGAGAAGAGGATCTGAAGCTGGTTTATAAGTTTGATTCCACTAATGAAGCTACACCTAACCAGTATGAGGCTCATTCTGATAAAAAGGTTTGTACACTGCTGTTCAAATAATGACAACAAAATTGGATGTGTCAATATACTATAAATCTATTCATTTAAGATGACAACAGTATCACTTCATTTAAAGTATGTTGCCACTTAACTGATTCCCCCCCTCGAGGGCAGCCAGGGTATAGAAATTTGTTGCTCAGTTTTTCTGCCTGCAGGTAGAATCCCTGCTAAAGGGTTGTCCCTTGGTTCAAGTGAGATTTATAAATATCAACCGCTCCTTTGGAAAGGTTATGAAAGGGGGGAAAAGGGATAGATGTGTCTGTCATGAGGACATCCCTGTTGGCAGGCGGTATTAATTCACAATCAAGCCAGAGGGAGATGTTAAAAGACTCCCTGTGTTAAGAAACTGCCACATTGTAAGCACATTAAAGACACCTTGTAACAGATTATTGTGAGTAGTCAGTAAATTTTCAAACGCTCTCAAACCTGCTTTTTGGCAGTGGTAGTCTAGAAGTCCCTCTCTTACAGTTGTGCTCATACTCAACATATTGATTTATTGTTTATTTGTTCCCATCCCAAATATGGCTGATATATTGTCTAATAATTGTTTATATAAGACTTAATATCTATTGGTATATATTTATATGTAAATGGAGCATAAATAAGTGTCTAATTATATTTGATTGGTTGTTGTTATTTCAAAGAGTTTTGCCGAAAAATCAAGGGAAATAACCAATTCAAATTTTATGCATGGTGGAATAAAATTAAAAGGTGCATTTCAACTCCCTATACATTCATTATTTTTAAAAAGCCCTTTCATATAAATATCTTTAGGTTTTAGTACTGATGGATGTGTCTCCTGATCAGAGCATGTTGGATGAGGGTATAGCTAGAGAGGTTATCAACAGAGTCCAGAGATTGAGGAAAAAGGTACAGAATAAAAATCAAAGGTCATAAAATAAGGGAGCTTAAACTTGCCCTTGATCAGATTTATGCATAGATGTTGTTTTGAACTTTAACCTTTAATACAGATATATTTGTCATATTTTTCAGACTATAAGTCTAGACAAGTTCATTGCATTTTCCATTGTAAGACGTGGGAAAATGTAGATTGGTCAGACCTATAGTCCACATAGACTTATAGTATACTAAATTTCCTTTCTATGTGCAATTCTACTCATTTTGTCTTATGTTCATGTAAAGTTTCATTGAAATCTATTGATTGGTTAAGGAGGAGATGTGCTTACATGTTGATCTTTCATACCGCCAAGCTTTGTGGGTATAATACAGTTATTTATCATATCTGTTTAAAAACAACTAGCCTTATAACCTCTGAAATCAGACAGCAGTTTTTCGTGGATGTTATGAATAATTTGACTTAGAGCACAAGTTTTTATAAGTTGCCCTTCTATGACACTACATTACACATACAGATGGTCTTTGTATAAGAGTGCTGTAATCATGCAAATAAACTGAATACATATATGTTAGGATTAAAAAGAAAATATGATATTGTTAAGTTTCCAGTTGTATTTGCATGTAAGACATGTCTAGTCAACAGTATTTGATAGAACTATCTATTGTGATATAGGTTACATACATACATACATATATATATATGAGGCCGAAACGTTTAGAAAAATGTGTTCAAGTTTTTTTGTTATAGACTATATATAGAGACTTTTATATATATATATATATAATACAGTAGTACTGATATATAATACAGTAGTACTGATATATAGTCTCTCTTGTTTCAGGCTGGACTGGTACCCTCTGATGACATCACTATTTACTACAAGGCTTCAGGTAACCTGAACACCATCATTACCACATTCTTTGATTACATCAAAACTACCATCAAGCAACCTTTCTCACCTTACCCTTTTCCTGGTGATATGGACAAAGTCATTGATGAGTCAAACAAGGTAGGTGGATACCTAGAGTTCAGACATTTAGACATTTATTTATAAACAATAGAAATTTCATGTTGCTTCTAAGTATTTCTGGGTTTATCATGTTTTCCACACCTGTCAAAATTAAATGATTTACAAATCAAAGTCTCTCTTATCTTTTCTCACTTAAAGTCCAAGAATCTAGAAAATTTTGGCTCTAATGTTTAATAATAATTGCACATAATTTAATTTTTATACAACCACATCAAAAAAGCAAAAAGGACTGTAAGGTTCCTTGTTCCAAGGTCTGTGGTTAAGTTTAGACATTATTGATGCCATTTAAAAATACATTTAAAATGCCCCAATCCCTCATCATTTTTCACTTAATTTGGCCTTAGAGAACCAGAGAATTAAATTTGCATGACCCAATCAGTATTGAAAATTATATAATATGTTGTAGGTGAAAACTGACACATTAGAGTTAACCATTGTAAAAGGCCATACAGGGAAAGATTACGGAACAGAGACTAAAAAGGCTACGCTGAAACTTGACCCTGCTCCTGTGAAGAATGGGTTAAAACCTGCCTGTAGTTATGTTAATGCAGAACTGTGTGGATGTGACCCACAGGAAGGTGTTACAGGAAGTTGGGGGACGTTACTTCTAGAAAATCCTAAAGGCAATATGATTACTAATGTACAACAGCTGAAACAGCAGGTATGGCTAAGAATTAGGTGCAGTGTTTTCATTAAGAGCCAGAAGCAATTTTTGCCAAGTATTGCGGTAATTTTTCTGGCTGTTTCAATTTAGAACAATAAAATTATACAGATTCATGTACATTCTTTCTGCCAATACCAATAAAATTTTCTGGTATTCCAAAACCCACTAAAAACACTGAGATGATGTTTAGGTAAAGGAGTTGGTGTTTTTGTCTTATAGAGACAAGTATGTGTCATCGGTTTCATGTTTTAGCAATTGTCTCCTACACAAAAAATAAGAATCCAAGTAATTTTGAGATTTAAACCATCCTCTTAGCAAAAAATACTGATCAGTCCAATATACCAGTCAGTCTTTGGGGAAATATGTTGATTAGTGATTTTAATGAAAAGAGGAAGGAAAAAGAAAACTGGATGGTCACAAAAGTAGACCAATAGACAGACAAGATGGAATATAACACATACTGCACATATAAAACTAAAAACAAGCATACAACAGTGAACAAGTAGACTCCACCAAAAACTGAGGGTGAACTCAGGGTGTCTGGCAGGATAAGCAATTCCCATCTCTTTAAAGACTTTCACTGCATTGTCCATTTTCCAATCAGGTATTAGCCATTTTAGGGTAAAGTTTAAAGAGATAACAACTTTCAATAAGAGTATGTTTAAGTAAAATGTTATAGTTAAAGCAGTGGATAGGTACATATATTTACAAATAAAACCTATCAAAAATATATTAATATGTCCTCTTTTAGTGTCAATAATAGTTTTATTTGTTGCATAAGTATATTTATTTACCATGAAAACCATCAAAATACATTACAAATGCTAAAAACATTTCCCTCTGCAACAAAAAAATATTTGGCAAATTTTCAAATGAAAATCTGTAATGTATAAATATACTAAAATGACCAAAATTTATGTTTGTACGTTTGTTCTCATTAAAATATTGAAAGAAGCTTGTAGAACTTGAGAGACTCATTTCAGTGAAACAAATATTAGATTTAAAATTTTGAGATACCTTTCAGCAGAAATTGAATGTGCTGTGGATAATGTGTAATCCTTGTACCATAATACCATATATTGGTTATGGGTCTATTTAACAGAATTTTCATTGGCTTATTTTATGGGTTATGGGACTGTCGAGAAGTTATAATGCATGGTAGTATGACAAAAGTCTAGAGATTTGTACAGTATGCATATATACATGTCTTGAAAATAGACATGATTTTTTTTGGTTTGCATAAATGCTCATGCTCTCTGTTTGCTTGCATCGATGTATTGTTTTATATTTATTATTTCAGTTAAAATTATTATTTGGACTTCGTGGAAGAAAAGTAGAATTTTTCGTGGACAGTTCTCTATCGAAACCACTATTAGACACAACACAAGTTTCGACATTAAATGGACAAACTGTGTATATCATGCCATTTACTGGATCCACCAATGGACTGTGTGGTTCTCCAGCCATACCATCTCCCATCTGTCACTTTGCCAATGTTGTAAATGGTAAACAAATGGGATGTGTACTTTTAGAAAACCCCCGAGGACAACAAGTTTCAATGGAAGGACTCTTTGAACAGGTACTTTTACGATTTGTAAGAGAAACAATTTTATTTTTTGGCGTTATTTATGTGGAAAAATGACTTCCTATCAGAAAAAAGAAATTCAGTTTCAAGTTTTAAATAGAAGAAAGCAGCAGTATGTAGTAACAGATATTTCAAATTTCTGGAAAATGATTGGCTGAGAATACATATCTAACTATGGTACAACCAGTCAACAACCTAATTGTAGTTTTGTTAATGGCTTATTGCTGTAAAAGAATTTACAAAAAAGTGAACAGTTAATGGACCAATTTCTCATGTACTTGTATTAAAACCATTTATATATACAAAGGAATTATGTTTATCTCAATCAGAAGTAGAAATTTTATTGATATTGAGAAATTAAAACATTTTTTAAAGATTGTAGTGTTTGTTTTTTGTAGGTAAGGAGAATGTACAAGAAAGATGGAGTCAAATTAAATCAAGAAGACAAGAAAACCCAGGTGTCGTCTGCTACTGTTAAAGATGTCCTTGAACTTCATTCAACAACATTGTATACATCTTGATGCCAGTGCCTACTAGGAAATTTATGGCACACAGATCTTACAGGAGAGATTAAATGTCTCACACCTTCCACCTTTCTAACTTGACTAACACTAAAAAACTATACAACAAATTCTTAACAGCAACATAAGTGCTATGCTTAAATATCAAGTATATTATATTAGATGATTTCTCATGTTTTGATCACATTGTTACTTTATTTTCCCCTGTAATTTTTTCATTATAAGTATTGACTTTAAGGCCCTGTTCACACTACAAAAGTATAATCAGGATTAACTCAGGTAAATGTGGATTAAGTCACATTGTGTTGACTCTAGTTTTGATTTTATCTGGATTTACTTAATCCAAATTTAGTTAATCTGGATTAAACCATAGAGTGAACTTAAAACGTGGATTAAATCTGACGTCATAATTAGTAACGTTACCTTTGATCTATTGATTTCCACAGTTCAATTTTAATTCGGATTCAGTTAAGCTAAAACCAAAACGCAAAAGGTTACCTGCATACTGGCTTAAGTTGATCAGGATTAAGTTACACCTAGTGTGAACAGGGCCTAAATGTCAGTATGAACAGCAAATAAAAAGTTTGTTAAATATAATTAGGTTGATAAATATAATCTGTTAAATGCCATTCTATCTATTTATTAAAATAATGTATTAATTGTCTGTGTGTGTGATTATTTGAAACAAATGATTTTATGATAAAATATTAATTGAGTTTGTTTGTTTATTGCCACCATTGCACAATCGACTGAAGTACCATCTGGTGTAGATGTGCCATTTTGTTTATCTAAACTGATAAAGGAATCAAACCAATCTTGTGGAGAATATGCTACAGCATAGGAAGCAGTGCATATCCATTGTTTATTTTCACAGTCCAGACTTTCACACACTCATTTATGTGAAATCAGATTTTTATCCCTGGACTGCAATTCTGATTGTAGTATTTGTTGACTAAGTCATTAAAATAATGGACAAATGAATCTGGCGAGTTTATTTTAAATATAAGAAAAGTTGGTTGTCCTATCCAAATCATCATACATCTGTAGCTAATACTTAAAATGAGGATTCTGTCTGGCCAATTTCATCTTTTTATTTCTCATGGTAAAGAATGGGATTTTTCAAACTGACATTATAAAAATTCAGTTTATTGGTTTGTCCATTTTTAGAGATGTCAGTAACTTGCTGGTAAAGATTTTTCTGTGAATGCTGTCCAGTTAATTGCAACTACTGTAAATTTAGAAATTATTGCTTTGATTTATTATTGTGATTTTGAAGCATCAGTCCAAAATGCCAGATAAATTACCGGTAATGAGATTTTAAGAAAGCCTGTTTGCAAATATATTTAACATATATAGGAATGCAAATTCTTATTTTTGCTATGATCACTAAGTCACATTATTTACAATAATAAAAACATCATGTTAATTTCTGAATTTACAGTATTTTAAAATTACCGGTTTGCAGATATAGTTCACAGATATAAGAATGCAAGTTCTTATTTTTGCAATGATCAACCTTCACATTATTCTCAATAATAAACATCCCATTAATTTCTGAATTTACAGTTATTAAATAATTATGTATTTTGATATGACCTTCTTTATAATTGCATGGTCAGTAAAAGAGAAACTGTGTTAAAATTGGAATGAACCACTATTGGAATTACGTGGCAATAATACAGCCATTAGACCTACATTTCAAACAAACAAAATGAGCATCAACATCAGATATTCATTGAATTAAGACATTAAAATTGGTATTTGTTGCTTCTGCGCTAATTACGCAGCAAATAGGAATAAGAGAAAAACTGATGTGTCAGGGTAAAGTGGCACGTCTTCTTGCAGACTGTTGTTTTTGTAAGCTAGAATGTTAAAAATCTGGCTCAGCATGTCGGTTTAGTACAATGCAGGGTTCATATTAATGTGCTCTCGTCTTAAAAATGCCTGAAATAATCGCCACTGGACGTTATGCAACATTTAATCAATCAATCTTTTGCTTATTTGGATACATCATTGCAGGGAATTCACATTAACATCATCTTTAACATAAAAATCAAAATGATAGATATAAGCCTAGGTTCAGTTCCGTTCCATTTTGTCCTTTAGAATAGAGATAATTCCCTCTGGTCATGCAATATGGTAGGCATACCTAAGGCTCAGTGTAAAATACCAACAAAAGAAATGACTCCTATGTTGCATGACCTGCAATAATTATTGGTTGAATAAATATTAGACAACTTTTAAAATAGTAAATTACTAAACAAATTTTTCAAAAGTAAATTTCTTTTTGAAAACAAATAATATGGAATAAGGGACTATTATCATTAACTTAGTTGTGAAAAAATGATCCAATTAAGTTGGTCCTATACCAGAATTAGAATTGTATGTATTGGAAATTCAGCATGTTCTCCACAACTTGACTTAGTTTAACATATGAAAATGAATAGATAAGGGATGTTGGTCAGAGAGACTGCAATCCAACCACCAAAAAAAAAACCGAGGGAATTTACATATCTAGAGGTCTTTAACAAGTTCTTCAACAAGGGTGGAATACCACTCCATGTGAAAAGCTCTCAAATAAGAAATAGTTTAAAGGTTAAATAATACAAGGACCATGTCAGAATTTTCTTTTTTATAAAAAGACCAAGTACTCAATGCTTTTGACTGGAAGTAAATATTTGGGGTATGGGGCCAAAATTGGGGTTCTCTATATGGATGAAAATATATTTCCCTGCTTATCTAAGTAATAAATTATACAAGAACATGCATTCTCAGAAAGTATTGATTGTACTGGTACAACAATGTCTTTAAACCAAATGAGAAAATATATTTGTTTGTTTCTATTTTTATGCCATATTATGTACCTTTTCTGAATCCTAGAGAGTGGTCAAATTCTCATAATAATTTATTGTTTAAAAGTACCAACAATGAACTATAAATGACTTCAATAAAAATAGGTTCTCTCAACTGCAGGGGCTTAGCTGAGGAGTTCAAAGGAAGGGACATTTTCCTACGTTGTAAAAAAGGTAAGATGTATCAATTTTGATTGATATACCCATTGTTAAAAAGAAAAAGAAAACAAATGGGGGGAAGAATGGGGGTATAAAGGTTTTATCTCATCCCATACTAGTAACAGTAGAGGTATTGCTATTTTATTCAACAATACTTTTCCATTTACTGTGCATAATGAAATTTATAATAAAAACGGCAATTATTTAATTCTAGCTGTCACAATTCAAGAGTGTCGAATGACTTTAGCAGCTTTATTATGGTCCAAATAAAGATTCACCTAACTTTTATACACATCTACAAGAAAGAATTTCTAGTTTACAAAATTCATCTATTATAATGGTTGCATATGCACACCCTGCATTCGAGTATTTGGAACACGGAGCGATACACTCAACGCGGAGCCGTGAAAATTTAGAACGAGAAAGTTAGGGACGTTTTCCTCAGTACTGTGCACGCAAGTTCAAGTGATTTCTTATAAACAGTATGCAAGTTTGTTCAGTAATCATCTTACTAATATTCTATGTTATTTTTAAACCCAGACTTAGCCACAATCCTTAACATATTTAAACCTCAGGGATGATTTTGCCGACCATGCCAACTAAGCGGAAATAACCAACCGGAAGCCAAATACCGCAATATAATAAAAGAATCATAATGGACAAATCCGGACTACCAATAGCGGAAATCCACTAAAAAGCGGAATAAAATCATCCCTGCAGGACAAACTTGAATATGACCGAACCCAATAAGGGGCAAACTGAAATGAATTAACCCATTTCCAATTGTGTCATACTTATCCCCCCTGATTTACAACTCTATGCCAACATTACATTATATGGGTATTTCCATTAATTATCAAAATTTTTATCTGTAGACCTAATTAAATCACACCAATTTTTGACAGAATGTGAAATTACCCCCCAGGCAGTTATTTACTTATGAGATGCACACTCCACAGGTGAAGTTGTTTAATGGGGCAATAAGCAGAAGGATTGGTGGTACTCCTATAGGATTAAAAAGAGCTGATAGTCATAGTTTTAACTCAAGGGTGAATTGGAAAGTGGTCAATTATGGGTGAAACCACCCAGAATCTTTTCCACTTTATGAAAATTTACATAGGCATGCTCATTTATACATTGAATATGTATGTAGGTACACTGATTGTTTCTTTTACTTGCTAAGTTTTACACAGCCAAGGAGTAAGGAGTTTAGTGCTTAGAAATATAAAAATATGATAAGTTAATCTAAATTTTACACAACATATTTGACGTATGTAAAGTTTGTTGGTGATCGAATTATGTCAGATATGTATTTTGTGAAGAAATATGTACTTTTGAAGGTGGAACCACCGTGATCTTCTTAAAATTGTAGTGTGCCATCTTTTTGGATGATGCACTGCTCTGCGACACACGTGAAAAGGAAGTTGACAAAATGACGAGGTGAAAATATTTTTAACGTTTCGATTGGTTGAATTTTTAGATACGTCTAGCTACCTCGATGCCAATAAAAACAACATACACTAACGATCCTATATACCTTGATTTTGTGTCGTTTTTTTTTGCCATGTCTTTCAGCATTAGAAATATCAATGTAAAAACTGATTTAAAAACAATTATAGAAAATACATTTTACGAACATAATGAATTTTTTGTTTTAAAACGTACATCCGGATTATGGGCCTAGCTC
>JARWCS010273677.1:0-13176 GCA_034783895.1 Geukensia demissa
TTTGCACTAAAAATGACGACATACCTAGATACATTTTCAGTAAAAAGTATGCCATTCAAATCCCATTTTAAAATCTTAAAAATTGTAAAATGGTGATTTTCGAAGTGAGCTGCGCTGACAGTAGATCCCTTACCTGTGCGTTATTCTCTAGATTTATTGAATTTTTCAACTGTAAAGGACCAACTACCGTAAAATATAACTAAAACATGCAATCAATACCTTCTAAATGGCTGTCACGTTGACACATCTCCAATTTCTATAAACTATATGTTAAACCCAGGACTTACAGTTCTCGTATTACATATAAGCCAGGACTTCAACTCTTGTACTACATGTAACTCGGGACTTATAAACCTCGAACTACATGTAACTCAGGAAATACATCCCTCGTACTGCATGTAACTCAGAACTTAAAACCATAGTACTAAATGTTATTCATGACTTAAAACCATAGCACTATGGGTCATAAAACTCATGACTTATTACAATCATACAACATAAACTGATCGTGTCAGAAGCTGCATATTGCGATAGAACTGAATTACATATTCAGAACCCGAACAAGACCCCGTTCAATGATTCTAGAAAAATCTTATGAATACTAGTTTTAGATCCAAACTTGTTTTTTAGTTTACGTCTATTTTTTTTTATTTTTATTATTTATATGTATTTACAGTTATGGTTTTTTTTCATCATGTTTGTTCTACATGTATGTCCAAATGTTTGGTTGCTGTGTCTATTGAATTGTCAAGTATGAGTTAAAGTTTTAGATTTTTTTTATAAGACAATCAGTTATTTTCTTAATTTATTCATCATTGTTAATCTTGCATTTTAATTGTTGTAATTTATAAAATGATAGCTTTTCTTGAATGACACAAAAATGCATGTTTACCACAGTTGTAAGTTTTGCTATTTATGCTAGTCACGTGTTTCAAGAAGTGAATTTTCATTACCAAAACTTAGGACATTTGCTTTTATTAAAAAATAAAGATTCGTAGTTCCAGTCAGATTTTAAAAAGTTAAATCCATCAAACTTGTGTAACGTCGCTGATTGTTGCATGCGTCAGGTCCAAGACAGGACTCAGTGGTATTGAATTGTGTAACATCGCCGAATGTCGCATGCATCTGGTCCAAGACAGGACTCAGTGCTATTTGATTGTGTAACATCGCCGAATGTTGCATGCGTCTGGTCCAAGACAAGACTCAATGCTATTGGATTATATTCGTGTCATATCTTTATTACACTTCATTAATTTATTTACTATAATTGAGTCTTTCGCCTGTCATTTAACCATTACATTTAGATTTTATGTCGGGCGATTTTAAGTTCATCACATGGAGTGGGAGTCTACCCTTATTAGAACTCTGGTGGAGACCTTTATTTTATATTTTGAAATGAAAATGAAATGATATGGGGTAAATAGCAGAGAGACTACACTCCAAGCACAAGAAAAACATAGGAGATTAACAAATCTAGAGGTCTCTCTACAAGGCCTTCGACAAGGATGGATTACCACTCCTTGAGAAAAGGTCTAAGTTGCCCCAAATGAAAAAGTATATACGTAAAATAATTCTGCTACTACCTAAATATTAAAAATGTACATGTTACAAAACATATAACACAATGACAAAAGTTAGACCAAAATTCCTGACTTGAGACAGGCACATGAAATATGTGGTGGGGTTAAACTAGTTTATTGGTATCCCAACAAATGGTCAAGGAAGAAATCAAAGAAAACAAACGCAGCAACAGACAAACTATAAAAATCTAAAACACAATCTTCCAATCCGAATAAGAGTACCTGAATTACAATAAATAAACAAAATAAAAATACATGCAAAGAAGGTGCATCTCTAATGAATCCTGGCAGTTACTGAAAACAAGCTCAGGGTGAGAATTCTGAAGATAAGACATCAAGCCTCTCAACACAGTATGTCGACGATTTAATACTGTGTTGTCAATTAACGTTAGAAAGACAAAATGGATGCACGCTATTCAAGGAAGCTATAAGCTTTATATGTTAGATTTCCATAGAACGTAGGATGTGATATCCCTTCTCGTATCAAAATTGTAAATGTGCAGTTGTATTTCTGTATTTTGGTAACGTTTATAAAAAAATTTGTAAAAGTCTTGAGAAGCTTGTAATATCTGTATTCCTTATGCCAAAGTTTACCAGCGGTGAATGTAAACATAATACGAAGGGGCCAAAGGCACGTCCTCATCAAGAAACGGAAAGAAAACTAAGGTAAAGAAAAATTGTTAATTTTATAATATATTTTATTTAAAACTGGTAATTTTGTATTTTTTCAATTTTAAAATCCAAATTTAAAAAGGGAGTATGATCATTTCTGGTGTAAAATTTATCTAATATTAGTTCTCTTGGATAAACTTCTTTCGGAAATCTTTGAAACTCTGGGATATTTGAAGATAAAACGTCATCCAAATATCTAAATTATTATTAAACTTGTTCACTAAATCCTGTTTGGAAGAGTTTTTTCTAATTCTTGACATAAACTGTGATCCATAACAATATAAAGATTAATCTGCATTGAGGAGCGTAGTTTGTGTCCATTGGTATGCCAACTATCTGCTGATAGAACGTGTCGACGTAAATTAAATCAATATTATCAAGAAGGAATTCGACAAATGTAATCATGTCAGATGAAGTCCAACAAGTCTATTTATTTTAGGATTTATCGCTAAAAAGGGAATGATATTTATTGCAGCAGATGTCAAAACAACCAGACTTTTTGAATGACCAATTGATGAGATACGAAAACTTTTCATTAATAAGCTTATGTGGTAAATTAATATAAAGTGTCGAAAATTCAAAACTGTCTATTGTAGAAAAAGAAACTTGAACAGGCTTTAGTTTGTCTAAAAAATCTACTGAATTTTTTCATAGAAAGATGTGGCGTATTCTTTTTTAACAATCACGCCTTTACTTTTCAAAGTCTACGACACTCCTTTAATCCATAAAATTTATGTAACCAAGAAATAGAAAAAGGTGGATATAGAGTAAATATTCATGACACGAAAATCCCATGTGTACAAGAAAATTCTAAGCAAAGGAACAGTGCTTTGATTGCTGTTCTTCATCTCAAAGTCACAGTGAGGCCTTCAACACGGAGTAAAATCTCGCACATTACTGTAAGTTCAAGACGGCCACTAGCACCGGTTTGAGCGGAATTCTTTGATAGATGTCGACGACACTACATATGTGCATTGAAGAACACAAATGCGGGGTAAAGTAATTTGCCCGACAGTAATACATACAAAATCAAACACAATGTTTCAAACAAACACGGGGCACATCAATATTTTGTTTAAATGACTTGGCTGTGTTAAATAGCTTGAATAGGGCAGAGAGTAAACAGATGCCTGTTTATTTTAAAAGTGATTCCAAGCGTTTAGGTTTCGGCTTTTTCATTACTTAGGCAAAAGGTCAGCTATATACTTATGATCAATTACAAAAGTTAAAAACTGTTTCTTTGGTAAATTGTTTACAAACAGTCGCTGACATCACCGTATAGAGTAGCATCTTGTTAGACATTATTACCCATGTGTTTGGTAATATTTTGGTATATTTATTAACGTATTGGATATTTAAACTACCTTAAATGAAGTCGTTCATCTTTTTAATCAAAATGAATCATGAAGATCTCATAACATTCTTTCTGTCTTTAAATACAACTTTTTCGATTTAGATCTGTGTCCAGTTATTTAAGAATTAAAACATCTGTTCGTACCTGTTCCATTATGAAATGAAATCTATCTTTGGCCGCATGTTTTGGGGGGATTGGGTACCCATTAGACTAGTTCAACCCCGACACATGTCTTATGTGCCTGTCCCATTATTTGTGGAAAACGATCATAACTTATATTATTACAATTTATCAATGGTGCTCCAGTCTCCATAGGCTTAGAAAAATTGGATTTTAAAAACACAAGGAGCCAATAAAACTAATAACTAACAGGAAAAGCATGACCTAGGTAAAGTAGAAATGGCTAAAACGACAAAACAAACAAATAAACGAATATTAGACTATTATAAATATCCTGATTTCCTTCTATCTAAAACTTTCAAGTTCAATAGCATTCAGTAATTAGCAACGAGTTGGGTTTTTCAGTGGGTTTACCTTTTTAGATTTTGTTTTGTCCTGTTCATTGTAAGAGTGTGATTATATTTTTATATAAACGTTTAAGATGACTCATGTAATAAGTTACTTTTTGATTGATGAAATTTGTGTTCTTTCAATATGATTCTTTGACTGTTCAGCTTTCTTGACAGTTGGAAGGACAAGTTAATTCTGTGAAATGTTTTATTCTAGTGTAAAAGTTGCCATTCTGGTGTAGGATCTAAATAACAGAAATATTTTTATTGTCAGGTCGTCGTACTGGTGGTCGTAATTCTATTCATAGGAAGGCTTTAGGCTTGGTTTTGAAAAGCTTTAGCTTTGGTTTTGAAAATGTTTACAACTGTTTAATGATATTTCTTTTACACAAAGTATTTTAGGTCGGGAAATAATTTAATTTGCCTATTGAATGCAAATCTCATTAAATTCGTACTAGAATTTTATGTAAAACATGCTGTTGAAGGGCTTTATCAAGAAAATACATTTTTGCAAACATTTCGATCTAATAAAATGTATTAAGATTGTAATTTGCAGTAATTTATCATAGTGAAACAGGAGAGATATCGGAAATTCTTGTTTGTTGGTACTTAGAACTGTTCTTTAATCCTGGAGTGTATCATCGTCTGTTGGAAAATAATGGCATATAAAATATGTCGTAGATCTTGATTGTTTCTAATAGCAGTCTTTGTCTGTAATGGTTTGGACTTGCTAAATACGGTAAAATAAACAGGGTGGATTTTTGAGATTAGGTTAAAAAAATCAGAGTGACAAGACGGAACTTAAACAGCTCAGCATTTGGAGCAGGCAACTTGTTTTTATAAAACCTGATATGAAGTAGTATAAATTAATGGAATCAAGTAAATGTGAAAGGTTTTTTATGTTCTAAGCAGTCAAAATTGTATTGTAGGACGAAATCGTCATTTTTTTGTTGGCAAAGAAAATCTTAATTATTTTGTGACCTTTGTCATTTTTAATAGTAAAAAGACAATGACAACCTATTGTCATAGACTGTATGATACTTTATTTGCCAGGACTTTTGAAAACATATCATACAGAAAATTGCATATCATTTGCAATCCTTTTGCTAGATTTCAAAATATGTTAGTCCTCTCGAGTTTATGGAAGATACTAGATCTTCAAATCTGCCATTTCTGTCGAATTTACATTCAATATAGGGAAGATAGGACTAAAAGGAGTGTTAATGTGCAATTTCTTTAGTATTTATGATAGATTAGGAATGCTATGATCCATGACAACTAATCATCTACTCATAAGTTATATTTTTTTCCTAAATGATGTATCAATTTTAGAAATAATTCATATTAATATAGTTACAATTATTAAAACGATGAAAAGTTTACTGCTCTCGGAATGGGCTCTCGTTACACGTTCTAATAAAATGTGTTATAACAAAACTTTCACCATCAAATGATCACATCGGTTTATCAAAGCAATTGCGGTCATTTTAATTGGAAGACGCCCAAAAATGTCAGCTCTCGGGCAGTTTCATTTATATTAAGCCACTTTGGAAAAACGCATTCATTATAAGTAGACAATTCTGGTAAAAGTTTTGATATATATAAAATATTTAGAAATTTTCAGCTGATGCTAGAATTAATTTAGTGATACTTAGTACAAAAATGTCAGGTTCAAGTAATCTTGTTTGTTCTTTGCGTCAAATATTTAATTTTTTGTTAATACATGTAGCTGTTATCATCAAACGGGACTGTCGTAATTTCATACCTATATTTAACCTTTAAAATTATGTTTTTACTTCTACTCTTTCCGATATTTTGAGATAATGAGATCAGATCATCGCAAAATTAATATTTTATTTTAGTTGTTAGAAAGAACAATTTTGATATCCGACTCTCTTTTCGATTAGACCTGAACTTATTTGATGAAAGTATGTCAAAATCCAATTCCCGATATAATTTCTAGGATACGATAATAAGAAGAATAAGTTCAAACTGCTTTGACTTTTTATCTTATTTATATAGATTTGATAACGGCTGTTAACAATGTAAAATGAAAAGTGTCATATGTAAATTTGTCAAGCAAACAACATTATATAATCTTAAGAAAAAAATCTATTCGTATTTTTAAATCGTATATGGTAGTGGAATTCCAATGTATTTGACGATTTTAATATAATAAATATATGAACTATTATATGTAGAAAATGTACTTTTATATGATGTGATATTAGCTGTTAGTGTTCAGCCATTTTATCAAATTCTTGAACACATATGGTTTAATTCATTCCATGGCATTAATCGATGTCCACATATTTTTTCAAAATTTAATCAGTCACTTATTAAATGTCATTTTAGAAGATTTTATTAATGCTTTTTATTTCTATATGGGTTTTACTAAACAAAACTTACTATGGGCAAAAGCTATACAAAATCAGGAGAAACAGTTTTACCTGCCAAATTGTCAAGTGCTTTTATTAGAGAAACGAAATTGTTTCTGCTTATTTTATTGAAGTATTAAAGTACGCAAAAACAAGGTCTTTAAAGCTATCGCAATCATTCAATATTTTTAAAAGCTTTGCTCATGTACTTGATTGTCGTTCTGGTTAAATTACTCCTTCCCTGACTTTTATATATTCATATTTGTAAATACTTTCTCATTCTGTTTTCTCTGTATCAATGTAATGTATTTACTGTTTGAGAATAAAGAATATATACAGAATACACAACAAGACCATAAATTCATTAGTCACAGGAAACTTATCACATGCTACATAATGACTGTACAACTCCTGACTTGATCCAGACTTTTTCTCGTTGTTTCCAAGGCAAAAAAGAAACAAGACCAACAATATAACATCAGAAAGCTAACGAACATACAATGTCACAGCTTTATGTCCGTTCTGTCTTCGCCTACGAGAATAACGATTGTGTAAGAGGTAATTCTGCTACTGTTATTTAATCATATGTGTATATGTAAAACTTGTCTGTTTAATAAATCCGGCGTGAAAAGATAAACATACGATTAAAAATACAAAATAACCAATGTTGACTAAATATGGAGAATTTCAGTATTATTTATGTACATTTTAAAGAGTAACCTCTCATCAGTAGCATTAGAAATAAAACATAGTAAGTCCAAGATTTAAACATGGTAAAAGAAGCACTCAAATCCAAACATATCGAAATAAGAAGCCAATTCGACGGAGGAGACAACCACTTAGTGCAATACTTCTCACGGCCTTTACGTATTTTCAGTGCTTTAGAATTTTAAAAAAATGCAGCAAATGTCTAGGTACGATTGACCATGATAAGACTATTAGTTATCTATTAACAATGTGAAGCCATGTAGTACTATTGTCGACTGAGAGCATTAATTTGCTGTGTAGGACGTTAAACACCATCAACCATCATATGTAGGTCTGATATAAAATCCGTATACATCAACGACAACTAGTGAAAATTTTGAAAATTAATCTGAAACAGTTGATAAGGAAGAATTAATGAAAAATAATGGAATATGATATTACATGCAAGAAAACATTCTTATGATTTGACCATTCATCATATATTTCGTGTTACCTTCTTTTAATATATCTGACTATGGCTTGAGTGTTCATAATAAAATTGGTCATTTGTTTGTGTATTGATTTCCGTGACATCGGTTACCTGAATATTTATCTTGAATTTTATTCTTATTTGCCGGTAGATCACAACACACACGCTATTTTATCTTATGCAATATACATGCAAAGTGGAAACACAATTTAGTTTCCTAGTTGTAAACAATTTATTTTTCGTCAACAACAAAACCATCCAAACAGTGATGACGTAGCATTTTTTACCTTTAACGTTTAATTTTTTTCTTGCATAATTCATTTAAATAATCAAATATAATTTTTCCAGTTAAATAATTAAAAATCGGATTACCAAAATAAACATTTGTGACAAGATAATTACTTAATTGGCATCAATTAAATACCGACATCACTATTCACACCTTTTATTTTCCGGTTTGGGTATTGAAAAGTTTTGACACGTGCACAAATATGAAGTTCGAGATTTCGATAGCATATTGAACGATTTTATTATTCAAGGGGCCAAACGTTTAGTTCGACTGTTCGAGCTACTGAGGTTTACTTTATATAGATTGATAGGGAAAATTGTCGGGATTTGACATTAGTTCGACCCTTCCATGGTATTCGAGCCATCCGTGTTCGAGCTACCGAAGTTCGAATGTATAACACTGACGCGCAATATCGACGACAGAGTGTCATTTTGAGATAATTCTTTTTCAGTGATGGCTTTATGGCACCCCACTAGCTTCCATTATCGTTTCGGTTTAAGTAATAACAGCTTTGCTGTGGTCGATATTTCTGGAATAACCATCGTCAGCTATTACAATTTTTGTTCAAGATTTGGAAAGCTCTTCGAAAACAGAGTGTAATACTTTCAACAGATATTTTTAACAAAAGGTTAAATGTCTCATCAGGTTTAACTATAATTCTTCATAAACGTGCATATGAAATTAAATATGATATGCTCATTATCCAAATCATTTATAATATATTGGAATATTTTACTTGTCTTTTGCATATTCTTATTATAATAGCTGATGAAAAATCGCTCCAATCTTCCTAATTAAACACAGTTTATGAGTTTAACTCCCATGATCATGTTGTAAAATAAGCACAAAAAGTTCCATTATTTTCAAAATATCTCTATAATATAGCATATATACAACTGAATTGAGTTGTCTCGCGTTTCTGGCTGTCCAGTAAAATGTTGCACCAATAACGGAGAATGTGTTATCTTAAGAACGACATTTAAAATTGAATATTTGACACTTTCCTTTGTACATATAAAACATCAATGTCTTATACAGCAAATATAAGAAAAATATTGCAGATCATTTGTGATACAACCATTAAGCTCAGTATAACAAGCATGTAGACAATTTTACTTGAGGAGATGGGACTGAATTGTATGTGGTCTGTTTAATGATTATAAGTTGTGTGACAATGAAATGTAGAATTTCCGTATTATTTTATAATATGAGACAGGAGCAACTTATATCTGGAATCTAATCATAGTCTTTAGCTATTTCGCAATGCAGCAACGTAAATTTTAAATCCTTTGATTTAATTTGGTATTTTCGGAAAAGGTAAACAAATATCTTTGTTAACATTTTTCTTTTTAACCACAAGGTTAAGTCCGGTGAAGTATACCCATGCCAGAGACCAAAGTTACATAGTCCAAAAAGACATGACAAATTCGAATCAAAATAAAAGATAAAAAAGAAACAAAAAGAACAAAGGCATGGAATCCACGAACTCCTTTACAAAACAGGAGTAGGATAATGTGATTCGAAAGGGTAAGCATTCCCTGTCTCGCGCGCGACACCCCTACATATTGTTTTGGACAATTTGGTTAGATAGTTAAAAAGAAAAAGAGCTGGCTTCTCTTGCTTATTAAAATACTATCTGTTTAAACACTTAAGAGCCATAATTTTCTTTTTGTTATTTATTGTGTCTTATTTTGATGAATATTTTCCAATATCGGGGTGGTGGATGTCACCTTAGAAACTCACTCATGATGCATGGTTACACCTTAATCAAATGTACGTTTCCAAGAAGTTCAAAGTGGAAACAACCTTACATCTGAAGATGTCATTAAAGTTCCAAACTGTAATTTTTATGCTTATTGATGTATAATTTTTTTTATAAAACTATTCCCTTTCCAGATATTCATTGACAAATATTGACAACTGATTTTCGATTCATATGGTGATATGTTGTTTCAATATGTGGGCTCGCTATGTTGGCAATTTTAGACAGAAACTTTTCTGTAGGCTTTAGTTTAGTAACTCTGTTTTCAGGAAAATGGTCGTTGTAATTTGTTGGTGGACAGTCAATACCACATATTTTTTTTTATATTGCGTTTTCAGTTTTATGGGAATGTAATTAATACTTTTTTTTATATAACCGAGATGTCCAAAGAGAATCGAAGCTTGATTTTGTACAATGAATCGTTTTGCGGACGGAGTTTCTTTAAGGTTTTTAATTGTTAGTTTATACATGTAATAATGAATTGATAAAATTGTATTTTTAAATCTATGGATCGATGCCTCTGCTGATGCACCAGAGGCCCTCGAGGGTATTCACCAGTCCAGTGTTCAGACTTGTCTGACAGGATATATATATCAGATAATGTTTGACTCTGAAGCACTGGAAATACGGGAAGGTTTCGAAACGTATTGCACCTAGTAGATGTGCCGACCGCTGGATTTTGCTTTATATTTCTATTATTTTGGATTTGAATGCTTCTTTTACTATGTATGGATCGCAGATTTCCTATGATTGGTTCTAATCATACTGATGAAAAGTTACTTTTATAGGATATCAAAATTCACCATATTTATTCAACATTTACCATGCCGAACATGAAAGAACATTCATTTGTTTGTCACCGAGTAACTTATTATAAAATTAATACGTTGGAGTCACATATTTAATCATATTTCGTTTACTTCCTATGTTAGTACATGTGCACAACATAAAATCATTTTTAAGTAACATTATACCGTACATACAAATAAAAGAAGTAATCTTTGCTTTTCAAATATAAAAAGACAACCCTGACATATCGAACATATTTATTGTTCGCTTGGAATAAATCCCCGTTGCCGACAGGTAAGGTATTTAAAGTCTCCCATTGGCTTGAAGCAAGAGGATGTCCCAAATCATATATAATTTCCACTTCCCGGTTGAGGTTTAGTTTCAAACTGTTTGACAGGCGACCCAGAAAAAAAAATTGCATTATTGTGTTGACTAAATGACTAATTGACTGATTTTTTAAAATCTTGTTCGGTTTAGCTTTCTTGGCACACACGCAAACTGTTATCTTAATTGTCCTGATAGAGATCCAAAGAAATATATATATTAAGTTTGTACGTAATGTTGTAATTTACCATATTGCAAAAGAGAACAAAATCTAATTATTCAAAGATCAATTTATTGGTTGATTAAATGTTGCTTAAAGTCCAGCGGCAAATATTTCATGCATATTCAGGACAAGAGCATATTAATGAATGATCATGAACAAATCCGGCTTTGAACTAGACCGCCATTTAACGTGTTAGAACACGAAAACAACAGTCCAAAAGAAGACATGCCACTTTAACCAGACACATTATTCCGACTCTTAGCCGACCAATCTTTGCTCTTATTCCTAATGCTGCGTGCTTAGAGGAAAAGCAACAAAAACCAATCTAATATCTTTGGATTGACCCGCACTCTGATTGAACACACGACCGTCCGCACTCGAGGCGAGTAAGCTAACCATTACACCACCGAGGCGGTTCTCAAAGATCAATCAATCCCATAAAATAATGATATACCCCACCGCATGTTCCTTGTGCTTTTCCCTTTTCCGTATTGTTTTTATTACTGCATTTTAATTTTAATGGTTCAACCATTTCAATATCAGGCATGCCATTTAACCGGGGCAATGTAGAGCTCGCCAAAAGGCGTGTTATTCTTGCCGCGTTTGAAGGCCTCTAGATATTCAACGTCCAACAGCTGTTTATTGAGATTTGATATGGTCTTTTTCGACATTTTCCTCACAACTATCCTATTTAAGACAATCGCAAAAAAGAAGGCTTAAACTAGTATAAACTCAAAATTAATTTGTTGCATACATCAAAAAGTTTTTTTAACTTAAATTCGATAGAGCAATTCTTGAGGTTTGGGCATGTATGGACAGAAAGTGAGTTGCAGGATAAAAATATTTAAGATATTCTGATTCGAGAAACCAAAGTGTGTCTGTATAACACCACAACAAAAATAGATCGGAATGAGATAAAACTGAGTAAAATATTAAGAAATACAAAACCTTTAAGGGAATGTAAATGACATTTACGAGAAAGTCATGAAAATGATGTTCAATTAAATGGATAATATTAGACATGGCAGTAGCAGTATCGAGGTATAGGATATAATAAATACAACAGAAGCAAAACAAAGTAAACAATAAAAAGGAAACACTTGACTTTTCTTTGTCTTTTGTAAGGTATCAATTTTTGCCACATGGAATTAAATTTTAGATTGTGAACTCGTTGACCAATTGCCCAACAAGATAGTTTTAAAATATAGTTTCCTAAAAACTATCTATATCAGTATTAAAACATGACCTAGAACTTGTTATATCAATTGTTGAAGTATACTTCACTATAAAAGCTAAAGTAATAATCAATAGGTTTTTGGAATTTAAATACTCCCTGGTCGACTAATCGTGGTTAACAAGGTTCCAAATGTCCTTGAATCTTTTGTGGTCTTAATATATTCCACTTTACAATGAGAAAGCCTGTCAGATAATCACTTCTTGCTGTATGGCGACATGAGGATACTTAATATTTGAGATCAGAGGTGCACTAAAGATCACCAAAATAACGGAGTTGGCATCGAATTTGAATATTTACCCGAACAAGTTTTTTGACAATTAAGGTGTTACTGAGGACGACAATTTATGATTATTTCTGCAATGTGTTGGAATTTCCCGGGACATAGCTATTCTTTTCAAGGCCATAGAAGGATCTATTTTATATACCGTGATGACGACTTAAACTTTCTTAGACTGCCCTGGTGATGTAATGATTAGCTTGCTCGGCTCGAGTGCAATAGGTCGTTGGTTCGACCACGGTCGGTTAACCCAAAGACATTAACACTGGCATGTGCTGCCTCCCGGCAGCACAGATGAGTAAGATCAAAGAATGGCCAGCAGAGAGTATCACTATCATGTGCCCAGATACAGTAGATTTTTTTCCCGAGAACTCTTGCATTTTGAGCTAGCACGTTAAAAAATGCGGCTCAACGTGTCGGTTAAGTAAAATACAGGGTTAATTCATCATCAACACTGATATTGAAACGCTCTAGTTCATAATATGCATAAATTATTTGACACATTAAGCAACTTTCATTTAATCAACCATTACCCTTCCGGAGCACCTGAACTCACCCTGGTTTTTGTAGGGTTCGTGTTACTCCAGCTTTAGTTTTCAGTGTAG
>JARWCS010273787.1:0-13176 GCA_034783895.1 Geukensia demissa
CTCGCATTTCCCCCCGTTTCTCAGCCTCATACACTTAAATTTCAGATGTCAACACACTATACCTATATTGTCTAAATCCATACTGTATATCAATAGTTCAAGACTTTCTGATTGAAACGATTATCCATTTAATTTAGAAAAAGTTCATGGCAGTCATAATTTGAAGGTCATTCTGATTCTAATATTGTTGATACGTAAATATAAAGACAAATGCCGTTTGTTTTCATATACGCTATGCACAAAATTTATTGTGACGTCTCGATTTTGTGCTCAAACAATATTGTGAAGTCCTGGCGCTTGCAAGATTTTACTATGAATAGATTCTGTTGACGTTTTCATGACCCCATATTAGAATATTGATTAATTTACAAACAATGGTGATATTTTCTGGCAAGCAATTTAAGTTTTGGGGAGTTCGGCGCTGACGATGGTCAGGAAAACAGCAAAAGAGAGAA
Organism: Geukensia demissa; assembly: GCA_034783895.1. Lineage (NCBI taxonomy): Eukaryota > Metazoa > Mollusca > Bivalvia > Mytilida > Mytilidae > Geukensia > Geukensia demissa. The sequence goes on from JARWCS010273787.1 coordinate 456, forward strand.
ATACAGTAATGCAATAACCCATTTTTTCTCCACTATCGGCCGGAAGCACAAACGTTAAAACATTGAGAAGACCTAATAAAACAACAGTCACTATTATATTCATGACGTAGTAAGAAGAACTTCTCTGTATTGTTAATTGAAAGGTTACTCTAGACTCCTGTGATTCGACATCCTCATAAGCTGATGTCGAAACTACACTCCATATTCCATTGTCATCTATATCTGCCAGAATTATTCCATCGTTTCCTTTTGTCACGTTAACATCTGAAATGCTGCTCGACCAGACGACGAAAGTTATTTTACACGTTTGTTGGTCAAATGGAAAGTACCGAATGTCAATGTCAGACTTCGACTCGAAGACTTCAAACGGATACCAGATTACATCTCCGTTGGAAGAAATTTTCACATTTATAAAATTGTCCCCAAGTTCTTTTAGTTTAGTAAATCCATTCTGTAAAGTAATATCCGGTTTCCATATGTCACTTTGGGAAATATATATGCTATTAATTCCGCCATATGAAATGTTATTCCAAGTAAGATGTTCATCTCTCCAGACGATCTCTAGAAAACCTGTCGTAGTTAGTTTTTGTGTTTTTTCATCGATTCCATTTATTCCGACAAGGTAAAAATCGAGATCAACTTCCATTGGTTCAGATAAATCTGTATTTGGACGGACATTCTTCATATAACTGTTTGTTGTAAACAGTTGTGTTATTAAACTTTTAAGATTATTAGACGTTTGACACTCACAGAATGACATAACACCAACCAAGATAACTATGATAATCATGTTGAATTTTTATTCCTCACTTAAATATTTTTATTTGCCATTTACAACAAATACACGGGACACTACATGTAACTACAATTAAGATATTAACAATGAATTATTATTTTGTATATAAAGACTTCGGAAAGACATCACTTATAATACGATATTTAAATTAAAAGTTTTTTTTTAAAAATTACATCAACCAGAACGTTATAAGAACTTTCTTATTATTTGAATTCTTTAACGACTGTAGAAAGTCTTTAAACTTTTTTTAACACAACAAAAACGTTATATTTCGAACAGTTCATTAAATAGGATACATCGTGTAAATCCGTACGTTTCTCCCAGTTTTTAAGATTTTTGTAATGATCTAATAAACGAATGCCAATAATGACAACACGATGATACAAGCAAAAGTTCACATAGATAATAAGTAAGCTATTTTTCAACTTCAGATTAAAAACTTTCAGTTCTCTAAACACATATCCCCTGAGGCCGGAAGGGATATAGAAATAGACCATTCGGTTTCTCCGCCTGCAGGTAAAACCCCTGCTTAAGAGGCGTCCGGTTTTTTAGGCGGTATGTATGAATACTCGACCACTTAGAGATTAGCAGGGGTAAAGAAACAGGCTACTCGGTTTCTCCACCAGGGGGAAGACCTCCCCATAAAGGGGCGCCCATCATTCGGAAGAAGCGTAAAACAGCAGAATGCCACGTTTTCAGCACGTTAAAGACTCCTTTACAACAGCTCGTAACGAGTGGTCTTAGGTGGCCAGTTGCTTAATACTTTAGGCTAGACTTACCGTCCTTACACTTAAAGTCCCAATTTGTCTTCCTATGGCTGGAAAATTCCCCGGCCCTGACCCCCAGCCCATCCCATTTATGGTTTATTGTTTGATTACTTGTTCTTGACTTGAATATGCATGAAATATTTGCCACTAGACAATAGAAGATAATAATTTATTTATATCATAGTATCAAATGACTTAATAAACAAGGATTATAATTATGCATACCAAATGTTTGATATACCAGGTTTAGCAATTGTTTGAATTGAAAGAGGACAGGTATTCACTTTTTGAGTGAAAACGATAGGTTTTGTAATGAATATTTGTAGTATTGAGCAGGCAAATTTCGCACAAAACCGAGTACACATGTATATAGATTTTAGCGTTGAATTTAATTTTTTTTTATGCAGTAATTAGTTCGAGGATACCCAGGGGCAAACGAAAATCGCAAATCAAAAGACAAATGATTATTAACCACTTCGTGCATTTTTAAATCACAAGGCACAATTTAAGCATCTAGTATATTTTTCGAACATTAATTCCTAATATGAAATTAGAAAGCCTCAGTTTTTATTTTTAAAAAAAACTTGGCATCAACAGCCCACCTGGTAACCCAACAAACAATTATAAAGTTTTCAAAAGAAAAAAATGTGTTGATCAAAGGTCGATGCTATCATTGTTGGTATTGATATTAAAAGATAATCTTGCTTGTTAATTCTGGAAACCAAAACTTAACTACACAAATGTCATTGTCGGTTAAGCGCATTCATTTAGCGATGGATATCTCAAAATTCAATTCCTATGCTCCAATTGTTAAAAAATTCTAAACCAGATTAATTTTGATTGTGGTCATCTTATGGCATGGCGCTGTCGTCGTTGGCATCTGTTGACAGGTTGATTTCAGCACGATAACTTTTGTTCTAATAAAGCGATCCTTTAATATTTTAAGACATTGATTTTTGGTACTAGATAAAGATTTTTATTGATTTTGGGTGTTCTAACCCCAACCGTTTTGGGGGAGGACTAATAGGGGTTTTTCTTATATTTTAATGTAAGTTTATTATTTCTTATCTGATTTTAATAGTTTTTATTTTTTGTATTCCCCATGAAAAAGCCAACATTACAAGCCCCCAAGTGTCATCACATATCTCCTACCGTTATTGAGATATATGGGGTCCAAAAATGGCCACGCCTAGTTTTTGAAACTTTGTATTTCGCATCCGATTTTGATATAGGGTTTTTCGAATGATACCCTATGAAAAATGCAATAAAAGTTACTACAAGTGGTAGATTTTTCTATCTGTTACCGTTTTCGAGCTAAAAGTAGTCGAAGTGGAGAAAAAACCAGTTTTATTGATAAATAAAATAGTTTTTGGCTGAAAATTTTTGGTTACCAAATCTTAATTAGTTAATGATGATAGGCAGATAAAGGACAAGGGTCGTTAAGGCAATTTTTTGGCCCAAGAATTTTGCTAAAAAATGAAAAGTGCTAAATATCTATTTTTTCATATCGTTTGTATTAAATAATGTCTTTTAAAACAAAATCCAAGTCTTTTTTTCAGTTAAATTGGTTCTAAAACGGTGACGAGGCACATAGAAATTGCTTAAAATATGAAAATTATGTTATTTGATAAAAATTGACACAATTTTGTCGATTTTACTATATATCGCACCAAAACATCACAACCAAACTTTGCAGTTATGAATTATTTTAAAAAACGGCTATTAAACATCAGTTTCACAACAACTTATTGTTGTGTCATAAAATAGGCAAAAATGGGGCTTAACGTACCTACTCCTTTAGAACAAAGAGCGTCTGTGAACTACAGACGGTTATGCAAGATTTTAGAGTCATGCGGTCAAGGAATGCATAGACAGAGCGTGATTTCACTGGTGATTCATTTTTATTGGTCATGACCAAAATTGAAAATATTCCTGGAAGCTCTTATTATCTGTGCGCTGATTCCTGATAAGATAATCCTACCAAATAAGAGCTTTCAGGAATATTTTCAATCTCTTACCACTTTCAAGATAAAAGAGGTCAAATTGGGCAAAACGTAAGTTTCGCACGGTGTGGGAATTATTTTATTTTTTATCTGATTTTCCAAATAATTTCTTATGAACAATGCAACAAAAGTAACACCAGTTTTGAGGATAAATCACTGATTAGTCAAATTACTGTGCCCAAAGGTTCCTTTGTTTGCCTTTCACATGCTGCGGTCGTATCATGCTGCGCTTGCGGAACATGTTAATTTACCATTCACACCAACATTACATTTTTGCAACTTTAAGGTCTTTAAAGATTTTAATACATCAGAGCTTCGTTAAACAAAATGAAAAATTTAGAGTTTGGAGAAAACTCAGACCGACATAAATTTATGTTCCCATTTTGTTGTGGGGCGGCAATTAAACATAACTGTTTAAAGCAATACGCTTCTACATGCTGACGCTCTGTCCCAGGTATCATAAAGGTGACCTGTTTGATTACTAGGAAAAATATGACAGAAATTTTCCAACATTAAACTTTATCTTAGTTTAGGAAATGGACTTACGAAACTGTCTTGCAAAATATAGTTCTCGACACTGTGGCTCAGTAATAGAAAGCAAGAATCTACATTGTTTGGCCGTGTTTACATTTCACAACTTATCCCATAAGCTCGCTTTGCACTAGTTAAAGTGTCTGGCTTCAATGCTATCAGGTAAACTGTTACAGCAAGGAAAGCATTGTTTAAAACGGTCACTAAATTTTACCACCGTATTATGATTGAGATTGCAGCTTTTTAATTGGACAAAAAATATCTCATCTTACATTTTTTAGTTACATTACTTATAAGATTTATAAAGGACAAGGGTCGTCAAGAAACATTTTTATGGCCAAAGAATTTGGCTTATAATGAAAAGCGTCTAATAACTATACTTATACATCGTTTTAATCGAAAAATGTCTATAAAAAGAAAATCAAACAGTTTTTAGCTCACCTGTCCAAAGGCCATGTGAGCTTATGTCATCATTTATGTCCGTCCGTCCGTAAAATTTTACATTTCTATCCTCTCCTCTGAAAGCGCTGGAACCAAACTCTATAGGAAGCATCTATAGAAAGGTCCTCGTTTCGTCCTAATCGGAATCAAATACATTCATGAAGGATATAGATACGATATAGGTGTCAGAACTTGCTTTCATCGGTACTAATTAATGTGTCAACATTTTTGCGAATCTTCATATATATTGATTTGGCATTGAAAATCAATACCAGTTCTCCACACCGAGGCCTTATGCCAAATATTAGATAGCTAACATGCGTGTGTTTCACAACATACATAGTCAACTACATTTTAGTTACAAAAGCAATCGTTGTCCATTATATCTGTAAAATGCTATCGACACTAACAGTTCTATTGTAGTGCTGCTAAAACACCTTCACCTGCTTTATAAGAGTAGACATGGGTTCTTAGAATGCATTCAGGAGGTATTCAAGCTTGGTTTCCCATTGGCTTACGCGGTGAAATTATCAGATATATTATAATATCTTTGGTTTTGTTTATACTTTTCACACATTTAGAATAACCCATTTTTAAAGAAATAATGTCAGAAAGACAAAAGCCACATCTTACATTAGTTTCAAAAGCCAAATTTAACTGCGTGTAACGAGCTTATCTAGATTTACCTTCATCAGACACGATAGGGAGCAGAAATAGAAAGAATCTTTGTAACTCTATAAATTTCTAGTTACATTCGTGGACAAAATGAAGCATACAGTTCATGACGTAATGAACTCCAATTAGCCAAAAACTCCTTTTTTCTAATACATGATGATTCTATTTATTTTATTTCTATTATTTTAATTAAATCTGGTTTAAATGATAAAAATTTAAAATAATTAAACAAAACGTCCATTTGCATCTTAACTTGCATTATGATTTATGTCCATGCCACGTGCTAAGTACATCGTCTGTAACTTTGGATGTGTGTTGGTTCATATGGACAGTGTCCCATTTCTTCATCCAAGGACCCTGTATTGTTGTGTCAAACTCCAGGTCGTCTGGCAACTATATAAACATAAATTGATTCAGGGTAATTTTCATCACACTTTTATTCATTTTCTATGCATACCCCTTAAATACAAAGCCTGTATCGAAGGAAACTGGGAGGGATACCCACAAATATCTTTATTTAACAGTTTAATGACCTCGCGCAAGTCGTGGCGTTGTCAATAAAAAATAGCGGCAGTTTGAAATATCAGTTCAAGAGTACAAACAATTTTCGAGCTATTAAACATTAAATACTACTCTTGAAAATATGTTGTAGCCTAATATATAAACATTTTCCAATAGAGGATTAATTGGTTCGCAAAATTAAGAATAATACAACAATAGGATATGAGTTGTGACAAAAATATCATTTCAAACTATTCACCCGTCTGAACCACATTAGTAAAACCCGTTTTAGAGGTGTATTTGTTGTTCCTATGTTTTTTATCTTTTCTTTTTTTCTTTTGAATTATCGCCCTTGTTTTATTTTGGAATTGCCATGTCCTTAGGCTTGTTCCTTACAGACTTGTCCTTCTTATTTGATATTTCGTTTATATCCATGATATGTAAATCAAAACCTCAAACCAGTAGTAAAGTAGTTCTTCAACCACTCCAATGATTTCCCCACAGCAACATTAAGTCAATAGAGGGCCACCATCGACTTTATTTCATGGAAACTTTTTAGAAGAAATTTATGCAATAAAACTAATACACAAATACTTTGCAAACGTATTTCCGAGATGAAGCTGGAAGACAAACTACCCAGCGACTGTACGAAAAGCTTACCGGTAGAACATCTTTAACTGATTCTCTCTGTTTTGCACGTCTATCTACTCCATCAAAAGGAGTCCAGTCTATCTTAAAGTTTGGATTTTTAGCTGTTCTCATCAACAGTGGCTCTTTCATTCCATAAAATCCTGAAGGCTCGTCTGGTCGCTGCCATCGCAGATCTAGACTCCAACGAATCTCGTTGGACATATTTGGGAGACTTAAAATAAATAAATGTTTTTGTTGGGTGCGGTAGTCTTGAATATGATTCATATTTCTCAATTTGCTTTGACAAATCATAATCGTATGATCGTCTTTACACCGGGTTAGGTTAAGTCATCTCCGTTCATAGTAGCGCCCCGTTTGGGAAAGTGGTTCTTTTAAAGATGCTAGTGCGGTACATTTCTAAACTTTACAAACCCTATTCGCCTCGCTTTCCATTCAGTTTCAAGTTAACTTTTACTCGATGTTAAAATAGATTGACAATAATGTGTAATAGAGCTCTTCGACTTCCCGAAGACGACTGATTACATTGCTGCATTCTTAACCATACTTATTCATTGTATTGTGGTTTTAAAACATAGTCACCGAATTCAGAATTATTCGGTGGAAGAACATCATCTAATACTCTAATAATCAGCTTCGTACGAATAAAAGAATCTAAAATATCTATTTGTTCATTCCAAATGACTTTCAACAACCACACCAAAAACCCAACAAACATCCAGTCGATATTTTGAAGACGAGACTTACCTCCTGTGTGGAATTAAGTTATTCAATAACAGCATCCCTCCATACGGCACAGGACATGTTATTATATCCTTCTCCATGTCTACATCTAAAATGAAATTAAAATGTAATCCTACTTTGGTCATGCATTACTTTGCGTAGAAGCGAATATCTATACCAACTTAATTTCACATAAGAGCAGAAGTAATATTTGGGCACTTTTTTATTAAGTTTACTTGCCTAATGTTTTGACCATTTCGTCGTCTTCTAGCATGACATACCATGTACCTCCATAACAACACTTGTGGGGAGCTACCAGACCCTTTCTGTGACCTTTATTAGCAACCTAAAGATTGAAGAATTTTAGTGGTATGTTAACAATTCTGGAGTAGTCCACTTAAGTCCGAGATTCAAAGTTTATAGTCCAAAACATCAAGACAATGTCGAAATTAAACACATTGACAAAACGGAAGCAAAAGGAACAAATCTCGGACTCAAAAAATCTTTACGAAACGGAAATGAGGTCAAATGCTCCGGAAGGGTAAGCATCCTTTGCCCCGCGGGCGGCACCAATGGTGCAATACTTTTTCCCTCAAACAAGTTCATGTTAATTAAAAAGATGCAACTATCATTTTAAGGTTACATGTAACAAACTTGTCGGCAACTGAGATTTATTTTATATTTGGTTGTGTTGGTAATATGAGCTAAGAGTGTTCATTGACAAAACAGCATTAATATATGAAAGGTAAAACAGGACGACTTAGGTAATTTCTTCTTGTCATTTTGTTGTAGTTCTAAGATTCATCCGATTGAAAAAACAATCGGTCAGTAGAGGGCACCCAGATGGTGGCGACTGGAATCCAAACAGTCTTCTAAAAAAACTCGCTCAGTACCTTATTTAAAATAAACTTTATCACAGAACATCTGTAGAACTTATAATATAGAAAGAATTTTAGTAAAATATCTGGACGAAGCCAATATATATCATTATTTTGTGAGATTTTGGAATAAAAAATAAAGACGTAGAATTCGCCTTTTATTCTTCAGTTTCCAAAGTGTTTCAAAACCGAAGGAAAATCGAACCAACTATATTGTAAGCATAGTTTCAAAGACCGAGTTTATGTTGGGTTAGCAAATACTTTGCTGATGCTTTTTTTAATTAATCAAGGTAATGTTTTTAAAACAACCAAATACCATGTTATTGGTGGCAGGTTCGACTGGAACAACAAGAAGTTTGTCGTTTACAGCGAACAGTCTTTCAAACTGTGTTAATAATCTTGATGACTACACCATTTCTAAAAGGGTAACAACCTGTACTTTTTTCGATTTTTACTTTATATACACTTGGTCATAAGTTAAGGGCCACCTGATTTTTGCACTCATTTTCGGAATGTAACAATTCAATAATATAACTATTTATTTAAACTTTTCAATTTACTTTATCAAAGTTCATCCCAAAAATATTTACTTTATACATTATTTGAAAAAAGACCAGGAAGAAAAAATGACTAATTATTAAATTTTGTAGACAGTCACATTTTTTTTCTAAAAAATAAAGGGTTTTTTCTTTTTCAAGATACGGAGATAATTTAATTCCTTTTCAGAAAAAAATCCTATGCTGATTGTAGTAAAATGATTTTAATTTTAAGTTTTTTATATACTCTATCTTCATTGTTCAATGATATTTTGTGAATAAGCATTTTCGACAATTTTTTTTCACAATATTTTACTTTACTTTTAAGTGTTTTCAGAAAATTTAACATTGCAAAGGCTAAGGCATATATACAAAACTAGAAAAGTTATTTTTCTATAAATCATTCATGATTATTATATCCCTGAAATTATTGTTAATCGGTTTTCCTGTAGGAACTAAATGAAAACATTGACAAAATAAAAAAAATAGGTGGCCTTTAACTTTTGTCCAAATAAATCAAATATATCAAAATCTTCCATATAAGGATCAAAATGTTCTTTTTTTTCATTTTAGTTGGATTGGACTCTATATTGGCTCTTTTGATAGTACCTTTCGTAGTTATTATTTTTTTAATTGCGGTAAATGTTATGTGCCCGACTGGACTGTAGTTGTAAAGGAACGATGCAGTTGGATTTCAGATCAACAGTAGTTGACAAACTTATTGTTGTAAACATTCTGATAAAGATAAGGAATTAATGGAGTAGATTTTTCAGTAGAATAAGGTTTTTTGGATTAAACGGTACTATGATGGTGTATAAAATGAAATGATGGCAAAAAATTGCTGCATTTGTTAAAATTCTAAAGCACTGAAAATACGGAAAGGCCTCGAAAAGTATTGAACTTGGTAGTTGTCCCTGCCGTCGGATTTGGCTTCGCATTTCGATTTGTTTGGATTTGAGTGCTTCTTTTGCTATGTTTGGATCTTGGACTTCCTATGAAGTCGATACATATTACGGAGACAATCGAAAATAAAACAAGAGACAACAAGATGTACCAAACTCGATAAAGCACTCATTACTGACAGCTACGCGTCAATCAAAATTTGTCCGGCTTGATTTAGTGCAAAAATATCATTAACAGCCAAAGAAAACAAGGTATTGTGCCAGTCCCAAAATTGTTGACAGCATGTAGAACAAAAATGTAACAAAATGTTGACTAAAATTGTTTTTTCTCTAAAACTGAAAAAGTTTTTTCCTGAAGTTGGACTAATTGTACAAACCTGCATACAGCCGTTATTCTCGTTAGCATTTAGGAGTGGTATCCATGCTGTGGGTTGTAAAGTCTTATAGCAATCCACGTTCAGGTAACCACAGTCTGGAAAGAGAACCATTCAAAGGCCAAAAAATCATAAAATTGTTATATTTGCAGTCAGCTGTCTAGAATTTTAGACTTTTTCGTTTGCTGTACGTATTCTTGTATAGTTATCCAAACAGATAGGGCATTTTCCTGTCATACGAAGACCTATCTTTATATATGTATAAAAGGCTTTGTGACCACAAAAAAACTGATCAGACGGACATTTTCATAGCAAAGTGTCATTTGATTAAACATTACAAGACGTTTTTCTGCAAATAAAATTTTTGAAAACCAAAGAGTACAAATGTCATTGTTATATTGTTAAACAAACAAATCTGTTTGAATCATTGTACATTTAAACTGTTTGAAACATTGTACATCGAAACTGTTTGAAACATTGTACATCGAAACTGTTTGAAACATTATACATTTAAACCGTTTGGAACATTGCACATTTAAAAACATACCGGCTTTGCAAGTTCTAATCATGCGACACATATTGGAAAAATTATTACCAAAAGGGTTAAAAATATCAATATTATAATATATAACGACTAACCTTGATGCCACGGAACCGTTGTTGCCTCGTTTTGGGGGGTTTTTGTTCTCAAATTCCAAACGGGATGACCTGCAATCTCCGGTCCAATTAGTTGTTCTACTACATTCAGTAACCTTTCATTGTTCCACAAATCCTTAAAAGCCTGTAAAAATACATCTTATTTTTAATGTTTGAAGTTGACAAGGATGTACTAATTAGACTAAACACAAGAACCCAGAAATACAAGGAGCCGAGTTTAAAATTGGCACATTTTCTTATTCGTATTGGAGAGCTGGTCTTGGTGAGTCATATATCTAATTACCTGATGCAACCTATCCGCTTTGTGGAGGATGACATTGGCACCTGGGAAGTCTTTTTCTATGGCCGTTAGTCGTTCAAATAATCCTAGTTCTCTGTATAAATCTGTAAATTATGCATTTAAATTACACTTTCATGTTTTAAAGAAAATGTTTTTCGTTGATTCTTATAATGTCAATTCGTTCAACTTCATCATATAATTTATTTTTAAGATTGTGACAGTATAGAGAAATACTCTGGCAACGACTATAAAAGCTATTCGGTAAAAATATCATAGCAGATTATTCAGTTGTTGTTAGTTTGTTTGTGCGTTTTATTGCCTTCTGTCACATCTCCTTTTTCTATATTCACTCTATGATTCAAGGTTTTGTCTTACTTTTGATCCGTTTTGTTTGGTATAATCTTTGTGCAAGTTCCTCTACTGAATCTTTTACAGCATCTCTACATGGATCCAGCTCGTCTTTGGTGAAAAATTTTTCTACGACTACATATCCCTGTAACAAAATCACAGTGTCAATATTAATGTTCAATGTCGTTTTAATACACCTGTATAAACCTTTGTTTAATCATTATTTAGGTTAATTAATTGAATTCCAGTGTCAGATTGTGGATAATTTCTTTCTTTGTTTGAAAGAGCTTTCAAAGGTATATCTCTGTGCAACGATTCAGAGGCCTTTATATTTCATATAGCCCATAATTGTCATTAAACTGCAACGGTCAACTATGAGAAAATATTGACCAAGAATATGCCGACACTCATGCCAAAACACCATATAAAATATACAAAAAATACAATATGATGAACCATTATACATTTGTGAGAGTAACGGGTTTTTGCGACTTTGCAATTTCAAACAGCCTTTTTGAATTTAAATTATTCACATCTTTGGCTGCTTTTTCAATAAATATAGAACGCTGTGATGTTTCAACACTCATTGCCATTTTACTAAAACGCGTTTAAATGATAGGACTTCTCTACTGTTAGAGTCATTTGTTATCTGGTTATAGACAAAAAATGATAAATGAATCACCAGACAGGGAGAAACCAGGAGGTGTGTGTGTGGGACCTTCTTTAAAATACGGTGATTTCAACCAAAAGTCTGGCAATCTGAATTATAACAAATATATCACGTAAGCCAATGTTATGACGTCGAAATTTAAATAATGCAACTGGCCACCATGCTGTATCAAATAACTCTATAGGCGTGGATTAGTAATCATTAAAAAAGAACATTTGCTGGGTTCATATTTAACAGGCAATGAACTAAAAACTTAATTACTAGTATTTGATATAACTTACATCCATAAAAAACTGGTTTATCTCTTCCTCTGATAGCTGTCCTATTTTTGAAGTAGCAACGTTTGGTTTAGCTTCCAAGTTGAAATATTGTGGGAAAGTTTCCCCTGTAAAACCATGGGGCACAGTAGTTAGAGGCATTCTTACATATATCCTATCCCGTCTTGATAATATCCATGGTCAAGGATAAATTTTAAACAACGATAACAAGCTGATACGGAGTTGACTAGGACGATTTTTTTAATCTATCAAGTTTTAATGAATGACCTCTTTTCTATAAATTTTATACCGGAACAATAAAACAGCAGAGACAATTACCATATTTTTACTTATCGTATTCCAATAACAAATTGGGGGCCTATGTAGTATAAACTTACTTGTACAGATCACTGTAGCCTATCATTTATATACGGCGTGAGTTCGCGCCTGAGTTTGTATCATACAAAAACGGGTTGCGTTTTAACTCGCGTGATAAGGTTTGTCAGTAACCTGCCTAAGGGAGGTTGGTGGTTCTCTCCGGGTATCCCGGATTCCTCCGCCAGTATTTAAAACTGACCGCCGCGATATGACTAAAATATTGTTGAATATGGCTATAAATCCCAATCAGACAAACAAACAAATATTTACAGCTTCCGTTATGGTTGAAGGCCATAATGGGACCTGTAGAAGTTTAAATTCTACTGTCATTTGGTGGGTGGCTGTCTCATGGACAA
>JARWCS010273898.1:0-13176 GCA_034783895.1 Geukensia demissa
TCTTCTCCTCTGAAACTTCTTTGCCAAAAGGCAGGTGAGCGATACAGGCTCAGCCTCCTGAGCCTCTAGTTTTGGATTACAACGACACTTTTCAGGGCCACGGTGCCCAGCAGTGCAGACCGGTTCCGCTGTGAAGTGATTGTCACTGCAGCAGGGCTTGTCGCCAGTGGGTTACCAGGTCGAGGGTGATGTAAGAAGTTTGTCATTACTTCGTCACTCCATGTTGTACTACGGTCAAAGTTCCCTGTTCGGCAGTGGGTATTGCTGCTATGAGGACAGCTACGTGACTGACAATGATGAATTGTTTTAAAACATTATTTGATAAATTTACATGAGACATGTAACTGAAACAAGCACTTTGCAAAATTTGACAAGTGCATTGTCATTGAACCCCAAAAATGCAGTAGAACTCAAAAATGACATGTCATTTAAGGAGGTTTGGGTGTCTTATGCCATCTTGGATCACAAACTTGTAGTATTGACTTTTTCTATAATTGCAAATATTAATTCTAGAAAGAAAATACTTTAAAAAATTAAATCAAAATTAAATTAATATATTGTAATTCTTATATAATGGCTTTATTATTTTTTTAGAGGATAAATTGCTTTTTTAACATTTTAGGAATTAATTTTTGCCAGGTGAGGTAACTCCAATGACATTATTTTATAAAGGATTGCACTATGGAATTATAGATTTATTAACATAGCAAGAAAATGAGATCAGTGATTCTAACTTTTCTTTTTATTGTCTGTTAAGATATGATAAAAGCTATCTTTTCCTTTTTTATTTAAGAATTCTATCGTTTTATGTTCTCTATATAAAGAAAAATGTAGTTTTTCCATATATAATCAACAGAAAATGGATGATTTTGCACAAACCATTGCTTGAAAACGAGTTCAGTGACATAGACATTTGATTTTAATTTTTTGAATAGCACAATATAGGTTATCTTTTGACAAAGTATAAAAAAAGTTCTATCGATTTTTATTTAGACACCTCAACCTCCTTAAGTTTGAAGTCTCCTATCAGTGAAATGTGGTTAAGTTTACAAGAAATTGTATGCCAGTTAAACATATATAAACATATATAAATCATGGTTGCTTAGAAGGATTTATTTTTTAAAGCAACAATGTTTTAATCTTCTGAATTACTAATAATACTAATTAGTAAAAGTTGCTATTAATATGAGTGTGATTTTAATCAACTATTTTTGACTATTGTTGGAATAGTTGTATATTTATACAAAGCATTCTTTTATAGGATAGTAACTGGAAGTTTTCTTTCAATATGCTGGCCTCAATGAATTCATGGGAACACCTAGAGATAAACAAATCATCTCAATCATTAAAAGTGCATTATGTTTTGGTGAAATTTTCAAAGTCTTAATTTCAGACATGAGTTTTTTCCTGATTTAAATTGGAAATGTATTCAATTTTTACCGTAAAGATTCTTTTGGTAATTGTATAATTACCAGGTAATTCCTGTATTCTTTGCTTTTGATTAATCATATTTGTAAGTTTAAATCTTTTGCAGAAATCATAGTGAGAATATACATAAATTTTTTATGGCTAGTTAAAAACTACATATTGGAGAGAATATGGAGTATATGTCAGAAAGACACGATCCACATCTTACATATGTTTATAACAAACATGTAAGAGCCAAATTTAACAGCATGCAGAGTGCTTTTCTGGATTGACCTTCATCAGATACAATGTCATAATTATAACTATTGTGTGTTGATATTGATAAAGAGTTTCCTTGTGTGAAGTGATCCTGTAGTAGTGACTTCATTTTTATTCCTACATGTATTGCATTATATATTAGTATCCACCTGTATCATGGTATGTGTCCATTGGCAACAACGTCGTTTAGTTTAGATAACATGTTAAGGGGGTACCGAAAACCATCACTAAAATCTAAAATTAATTTTAATTATTTAATTTGCTTTATATTTTGTGTAGATATTTACTTTGAAGTATAAAAAAAAACTTTGAATTTAAAATTATATAAATATAATCATCAAATAGTTTGATCACTGAGATGCATTAATTTAAATTTTAATTTCAAATAATATATGATTAAACCATCTGGATGATTTTACAGAGTTATTTCCCTTAGGTATTGGGTACCCCCTTAATCCACCATATTGAGACCTGTGATACATTGAATAAGGATTACCATGGATTTTAATATAGCTTTGTTCCTTCACTTTTTAAACTTTACCATGTTAAAATTCAAATCAAAGTTAATATAGATAGAATGCTGTTGACATCATAGTTAAAATTGCAATCCAAATATTTTAAAACTTGCAGAATGAGGATTGTGACAACATTTGAGCATTTATAACTCTGTAAATGCAATAGATTAAAAAAAAAAAATTTTTAACAAAATTATTAGAAAGGGACAAACACTTAGCACTTTAATGCAAAATGGCAAGGCCAGGTGTATTGTTTCAATTACAAAATTTATAAACTTGCCACAATATAATTTAAACAATTCCTGGAAGATAGACACTTTTGTAGTTTTGACATGGGTAGGTTTGATGTTCCAAGTATTTTAGCCCTTGCTATGGCTGAAATATTTCCGTATAATGCCTAACGATATTAAAACAAATATTATGTGTTATGAGTGATTGTAATTTACGTAACATATACATTTACATAAGTTATACAGGACTAACGAGTAGTCTTAAGTTTTATGGTTTTTGGCCCAGTATTTACAAAATG
The DNA here is from genome assembly GCA_034783895.1 of Geukensia demissa. Taxonomy (NCBI): domain Eukaryota; kingdom Metazoa; phylum Mollusca; class Bivalvia; order Mytilida; family Mytilidae; genus Geukensia; species Geukensia demissa. Next base: position 2,731 of record JARWCS010273898.1, read on the forward strand.
ACTTATGATGTCATAAGGTAAAAATTTTCTTTTTAAGTGTAAAGTAAAAAATACCTTACAGGATCATTGTTTAGTGGATACAAGCCAGTCTGCACAAGTCCACACAAGAATCAGGCAAAATACACCCTAAAACGGTACAACTATAAATGACTATGAATTAATTTTAATCATTTCAAGATATAATGTTCAATAACCTGAATCATTTGCAAAGTTTATTCTGTAAAATTACATGTATGAGTTGTCTCCCCTGTTTCTATTTTTACAGTGCACATTCAGAGAAAAGACTCAAAATGCAAAAATTACTTAAAATATTTGAGACTTTTAAACAAGTGTATCACCAATTGCATGATTCTTGTGTAGATTTAATTTCAATAGCCATGAAAATGGACTTTTTTACTATAATTGTTTACTTAGGGGGGGGGGGGAATAATATACTTTCCTGCAAAAAAGATGTTGCTGGATATTCAATTGTGACATCCAAACAATTGAAACATCAGCAATCTTACACCTGGAAGTCTTGCTACACAAGCATCAACAGCACAAACAAAGTTTCAGCCAAAAGGATCTATTGGTCTCTACAATTAAAAGTAATTTTCAGAGGAATATCTAAATCATGTTTCATCTTTTGCAATTTTTGTGTGTGAAATATTTTACCTTTATAGCTAAAATAATTTATTATTTTGTCATCTTAAAAGCACTAGTAAAATGAAGGATAATTCCAAATTACAGTAAACTTGATTTTCTCTCAAAGCAGCAAAATGTCCACCAAGAACCAGTATAAGAAATAAGAAAGTTCTGTTGAGACGATGGTCAGAAACTAATATGCTGGCACAAGCAAGTATGACTGGTTTACTGTCCTACCAGTAGTAGTCTTGAGCTGAGGGACAAGGCATTATTTGCATTATTTGCATATTTTTAGGAATGGAATCCAGTATTTTTTTTTAGTATTATCTCCCTTTCTACTCTGTGGCATCTTTTCTATTTTCTCGTCTATCAGGCATGGAATCTTTATTATTTTATCATATTTTGATGAGTTATTTTTTTCTGTAGTTTTAATTTTTTTTTTCAAACCCATTTCCTTATTAGCAGTGTGAGCTTTTTCCCATGAAAAATCTGTTGTCGTGAGAATTTCATAGCTATATCTACTACGTTAGGTGCAGCACAGGGCAGGTGAACAACTAAAATGACTAGTTTCCTTAAATAAACAAAATTTCCAAAACTTCTGATACAAGTAAAACTGTTTACAGATTGTTTCATTAGCCCAGTGTTGCATTTAGTATTAGTTGAAGAAGCTATATTGTAATCACTTAATCATATAAGGATATTTTGCAGGAATATTTTTCTGTTTGAAACTGAGTAGAAACTTGAGGTCATTGACATATTGAATTCTATTCAATATTCTGTGTCATACATGTAGCTTTTTGAAAATGCCATTTTTCCTACTTACAATCATAGGTTTTATTATTACACTAAAAAAGAGTTTAAATTGAAGTTTTAAAATAGCTATCTGTTAGGTTGATCTTACTTCATATGCTACATGGCAAAGAAATTGTGGAAGATCACAAGTAAAAATTTTACAGTGAAACCTTTTGTTTATTGAACATCTGAAGAATAAGAATATAGGTGATATTAAATGTTCACAATTTTAACTAGTATTCACTTTACTTGTGGTTTATTTTACATTGATTTCCTTGCAATATATTTAACAAATAAATGTTTCCAACAATTTAATCTGAAAATCCTGTTACTGCACATTTTTAACCTTATTCCACATTTGCTACGTCCATTTAAAAAAATCTTTGGTCAGGATATTTAAATACTAACACTCTGGAAGCAAAGTTAAGAGATTGGTCATGGAGTAAATGGAATAATTTTAAGGGATAAGTCATGGGGTTAACGGATTAGTCTTGGAGTAAAGGGATTATTCATAGAGTAATGGGATTAGTCATGGAATTAAGGGTTAGTCATGGAGTCAAAGGATAAGTCATGGAGTTGAGGGAAAAGTCATGGAGTTAAGGAATTAGTCATGGAGTGAAGGGATTAGTCATGGAATGGAGGGATTAGTTATGGAGTTAAGGGATTAGTCATTGAGTTAAGGGATTAGTCATGGAGTTAAGGGATTAGTCATGTTATGGAGTTAAGGGATTAGTCATGGAGTTAATGGATTAGTCATGAAGTTAAGGAATCAGTTGTGGAGTTGAGGGATAATTCATAGAGTAAAGGGATTAGTCATTGAGTAAAGCAGTTAGTCATAGAATCAAGGGATTAGTCATGGAGTGAAGGGATTAGTCATGGAGTTGAGGGATGAGTCATGGAGTTATTGAGTGATTAGTCATGGAGTTAACAGATAAGTCATGAGGTTAAGGGATTAGTTGTGGAGTTAAGGGATAATTCATAGAGTTAAGGGATTAGTCATTGAATTAAGGGATTACTCATGGAATTTAGGGATTAGACATGGAATTAAGGGATTTGTCATGGAGTGAAGGGATTAGTCATGGGGTTGAGGGATGAGTCGTTGAGTTATTAAGGGATTAGTCATGGAGTTAAGGGATGAGTCATTGAGTTATTAAGGGATTAGTCATGATGTTAAGGGATTAGTTCTGGAGTTGAGGGATTAGTAATGGAGTGAAGGGATTAGTCATTATTGAGTTAATGGATTAGTCATGGAGTGAAGAGCTTAATATGAATTAAGGGTTAGTCATGGTGTTAATGGATTACAGTCATAAAGTTCAGGGATAAGTCATGGAGTTATGGGATTAATCACATTTTGATTATCTTAAACAGCTGTTGTAAATGGGATGAAAAGAAAATTGATGAAAGCTTTTTATTAATTTTGGAAGCAATTCTGGAAACAGAATGAAAAAAAGATATTGATCTATATTACAGTAACAGGATGTTCTAAATATCATTAAAAATTCTGGAAATAAAATAAATTGTAACAAACACATGACCATTCCTCTTCAGAAATTAGAATGACATTAGTTTCAGGGTTAAACTATTCAGTTTTTGACACAAAAATTTTTTTTTAATACTTGATAGGAAATAATCAAGGTAATATGCATGAAGCTTTGAGCATGGGTGAAATATATTTACATTACATACATTTGTGGTATAGGTTTATGTACAACATGTAAACGGCTGGGTTATATTGGTAAGTCAGTTCATTGAGTGATATGTTCTATAGTGTCTGTTACCAGTACCCTGTTAAAAATGAATATTGGTGGTTATAAAAATTCCTGAGCATTGTTTCTAACACGAGTTATCCATGTCTATCAAAAACTTTGAAAGAATACAGGACAGGCCCCAGGGAAGCTACTTGCTAATTTTTTTGCTGTAACTATGCTGCACACAGAATCATACCCTGTTCAATTTGAAAAATGGTGAAAATTTTATGTTGACCTGTTCTATTTTATAATGGATGACGTCAAATTTTTTTGGTTTGATTATCTTGAATCAAGATTGTTATAAATAAGTATAGGTATTCATATTATTTTTTTTATTATTTTTCATCTGATTTTGATCATTATTTTATTTAATTCCTCTCATTGAGAGCTTTCAGTATTTTGCTGATCGATTTTCATCATCTTTTTCTGTTTTTCGGGTTAAAAAGGGTCGAAGTGGCCAAAAAATGGTATTTCACAGGATATGGCAAATTTTTTTAGATGAAAAGTGTCAAGTGGCTAAAATATGCAATTGTGTCCATCATATAACTGTGTCCAGCAACTTACTGTGACCATCATATGAATGTATCCATCATAATACTGTGTCCACACTTCCCATAATTAGTTCAACTCTAATGTCAATGGGCTGCAGTCGTATCATGCTTTGCTTTGCTTGCAAAGCACCTCGGATCGTCGTGAATCTTAAAATTGTCTACATGGGTAACTTTTCATATTTTTGTTGGAATTATCATTTTATAAAGACAGGGTTTCATGATATCAAGTGATATTAAGTGAAGTTAGAACAGTTACCAAGTTAAATTCAGTTTATAATTGAACAGTCAAGAACACTACCAAAACAGATTTTTTTCCTAAATTTCATATATTTAAAAAATGAAAATTTAGAAAGTTTCTTACCATCAGTTAAATTTATTAACAATTTTTCAAAAGAAAATATTTTACAAAAATGTTGAATTTTATTGTTTAAGGTAACTTCGTTGGGTTGCTGGAAAAAACCTGAGCATAGAAACTTGATGTGACTTTGGGATTATATTCAAATCTTCAACATCTTTAATATCTGTGCTAAGATTTTTTCCCAGACAAATATTAAGAGTTTTAGGAATATTTAACCTTTTCATGACCTCTTTCAAATATGTTAGTAATCTGATTGTTGAAGAAGGAACTGGTGCCAATCTTAACTAAGATAGACATGTTACTCAGTGATAGAGTATTTTCCCGTTTGATATAGGATAATAGAAGTTGTGATTATATAAGCAGGAGGTAATGGTGGTTTTGCTTAACATTTTGCCTAAATGGAACTATACTCTATGTCAAGCTTTTGTGGAGTGCAATTTTCCAGCTTAATTAAATTAGATGAGTGATTCTGCCCTTGTATTTATTTTAAAACAAAAGGTAGAATCACCCTTCAGTTAACAGTTCAATTTTTACACTATTCAATGAAGGTTTACGTACAATTATCTGCCCCTGAATTTTTTTTATAGAGATTTAACATTAAGGATTGGCCATTTTCATTTTTGGTGGGAGCGCTAAAGTTTTACCTAGATAGAGTAATTTAGAAAATTGCACACAATTCTTTTATTCAGACTCTCTCAAGTGATTCATATAAGAATTATTGTCAAAATTCTATTTAGGTGCACCTCAAAGCCTTTTTGCAGCTTATCTAGTCCTAGTTTAATTACTTAATTATTACACAGTGTTGACAAGGTGTACTTCCAGTTTTGCACCTGTGCGTCCAAAGATCCATTTCCAGCAAACAAATGCCTTTTGTACAATGTAAAACCCTGTAGAGAATAAAACTTGCTGTATCTTAAAATACATCATGACTGCTAAAAAGTACCATTACAACTTACTTGCACCTTTTAAATAAATTCAGTAGACAGCTTTTCTTTCATAACCTTTTTACCCATTCCAACAAACTCTAACGGAGCGTATAGCTGTTTTGGAGTTTGAAAGTACCAGGCGATCTTCAGTTTTACCTGTTGTATAGGGAAACTCTGAGAATGTTGGCACAGGTCTCATATTGAACATTTCCATCGTATGTTTGTAATTAGGTTGTATAATTTTGAGTACTGCAATTTTTTTATTGGCAAACAAATTTATGTTTGCAACAGCCATGACAAGAAAACATTTGTGAATAAAATCAAATGATCTCAAACAAAAGTCACCATAAAAGTTGCTTCACAGTATTTCCAAGTATGGAGATCTACATTAATGTCTGTAAAAGAAGGATTTACCGTATTAGATGGAGAATATAGCTTTTACAGTGATATGGATGGATATTATAAGCATGGATTTTTTTGTAGTGGGTTTGGTTTTGCTTATTACAGTATTAAATGGATATATGTATTGTATGTGGAATGGTGTATCAGCATGACAAGTTTGTTTTTAATGATGCATTGTCCTTATGTACAAAATTTAAAAAAAAATAAAATTACAATTTACAGCACACACTGTAATGTGGTAGGATTTTACATCAGTGGTTTGCCTTTTGTTTTTTTATCTGTTGTAAGCTGTATTAGTGATAGCTTATAGGTATTGCTGATTTTGTACATATTTTTTTTTGTATAGTTGACTGCTAAGGCTTAATTTATGAAGGTTAAACTGCCTTAAATATCCAATGCAAACACTTTAAAATGTTTTATTTTTAAAGACCAGTATGTTTTTTTTCAGGTAATGTGACTTATTTTTATGTTCTAAAACATAAGTAGCAAACATCTAACATGTGAGTTTTAACTATTGCAATTTCCATACTGGCAATTTCCTAAGAATGAAAAATTGCAGTTACTTCTAAATTTCAATTATAAATATATTACATCACTTTTGAACTTTATTTTAGCAGGATATGCTATACCAGGAGCCAGTACTCCAATGCGGCCTCACAATCTACAAACTACTCTGAAAAATTCCATGGGACAGCTAGGAAGTAGCAATTCCTTGCCAAGGGCAAGGACAACTCCTGGATCAGGACAGAAAAGACATTCTGACGAATCACATCAGAGTGATGACCTGTCTTGTGGAAGGCAGACGCCACCAACATCAGATACCAGTCTGACAGATAAACCAGTCTTCTCTCTTGAAAAGTAATTTTCTTTTTCTTCTCTAACTGCTTTTGGATTTATTTCTCTTATTGCTTAGAGCCAGATAGTGTTTTTGAATTGAGGTCTATTCATGGAAAATATTTGCCCTTCAAAGATTACAAATTTATTTACAATATAGATTTCAATCTCAATAAGTCAAGCTTATTAGGCCATAGTTGTGATTTTCTTTGTTTTGCATCCGGGTGCTGGTAGGTTTTATTGTTACTGAGTTAAAAACCACACACAAAAATATTTTGTTTCAGAAAATCATAGGTTGGACTAGCCAGTGAAATTTTATATTGCTTTATTCATACAATCAATAATCCCTGATTTTAAATTTAGCATGTTTTATAGATATATAGTTTGTCAGAATAGATTTATTGCAAAAATATATTTCAACTTTTATGAATTGGTGTTACCCTGTTTGACATCTCTATCCCAAAGGCTGTGTTTTTATTGTGTGTGTGTGTTTTTGGTCCTGGCTGGCTGGTAGGTTTCAAAAATTTTTCTGGACACAAAACAAATAAAAAAACAGACTTGACCTTACAATAGAAAATTTTTAAATTTTAGGTGAATTTCATCTTCCATATCCATGGGTCTTGATTATGATGCTCCCTTTCTCGTGATACTAGATAAAGTTTGTATTGATTTTTGGTGATCCGCCCCACCGTTTTAGAGAAGTGACTAAATGTGGTTTTTTTGTGCCCCTACATTTAGGCAACAATAGCATTATGTTTTACCCCAGTACATTGGACTGTCTGTCAGTTTTCTTCAAAGGTCTCTCTACTTATAAATGTTGGATTGATTAAACATTTGGTATGAAGCATTATTTGGGTGAGTTGCACGGTTGTCTCCCCTTTTTAGGACCGTCATTTTCCACTGTTTGCCGAGACATCTGGTTTGGATGGTTTTTTTCTGCAAATTATTTCTTTTGCAAAATGCATCAAAATTTACTCTAAGCATTATTGATGGCATTTAAAAGTAGTTAAAGGGACCAAAAAATTCAATTTTGCAGGGGATGGTAATTTTAAAAATTTTATCAAATTTTATTATTTGATTTATCTCAATGAGAGCTTTGAGAAATGTGTTAACAGATTTTCTTTATCTATGGTTTCCAAGTGGCTAAAAATGCAATTTTGCTAGATATGGAAATTTGTTATATTTTTGTCAGATTTTGGTGGGTTTATTTGGATTATTTAAATGACATGTTGTTTGAAATGGATTTAAAGTTACTTCAAGCATTATTTTTTTAAAGTATATAAAAAAATGGTTGGATTGGCCAAAGAAATGCAAGATTTGTTAGGGATGAGAATGGTTTAATTTTTTAGCTGATTTTGAAGTTTTTTCATTTAATTAGTCTCTTTGAGAGCTTATAGTATTATGTCTACAGTTTTTTTTCTATCTTTTACTGTTTTTTAGATATGAGGGGTCAAACTGGTCTAAAAATGCAATTTGTTTGTCCATCATATTACTTTGACCATCATATTACTGTATGCATCATATTATTGTGTCCACACTAAACCATATTTATTATTTGTACAACTTTCTTATGTCAATGGGTTGTGTTCATTTCATGCTCTTTTGAGATTTTGTCAAAGCATTCTTTTAAATATTTTCCTCATAACTTATTGTAGAAGCTTTCATCAAAGTTAGGCCAAAAATGGTAGGCTAATTATAGACAGATGCTTATACTCAATCAATGCTGCTTAATCAGATATGCATGTTAATGTCATGATTTATGTCATATAAATGCATAATCAAGTCTTATTACAGTATACCAGAGGAAATTTGCCACAACTAAAGTGAATCTGTATTAAAAGTGTGACAGTGAAATATATCATATCATATATCATTGGAATTCTAATTTTTTGCTGCAGCTGAAGCTGTAGTTAAAAATTCATTTTGTCTTATACAAAATTTCCCCATAGACCGTAATGTTAATTTTTTTTTTACATTTTCAAGCATTGGTGTAGGATTTTGTTTGTTTAGTTTTATAACAGATGGATTTTAATCTAGCTATACACTGAAACGCGATATTTATCTATGGAAATATGCCATTTTGAGACATATTTTTTCAATGTCAAAAATTTAATATAGAGGAGTAATTGGAAATTTTTTGTGAGAAAAACTGAAATTTTAACTGCAGGATGATGACTTGCTGCAAAAATTGGAATTCCAATGATATATAACATGACATACTTCATAGCTGAACTTTTGATATATTTTCACTTTAGTCATGTCAAATTTTTTGCTTGGTGTAAATTAGATGTTGTGAATACCCTTTTAGTTTCTTTGTAAATAAAAAGTTTTTCGATAAATACTTAAAAAAGAATTTTTGATTATATTATGTCTGTCTTTTCTGGTTCAATTTCAAGGCTGTCTTATTTTTGGGTTTTTATATTGAGATAATTCTCCAAATGTAAGGCCATTCAACTTAATTACCAGTAGTAGTTTCACATTCAGGGCTCCCAATAAAATTTGAAATGGTGGTTTTTTCAGACGAAAAAGTTAACAGCAGAGAAACTGTGTGGCTAACGTTTCACCAAAAAAAAGCGTAAGACTTACAACTACTCGTAAGTCCTGTATAACGTATGCAAGTTACAATTACTCGTAACACTTACGACCTTTTTTGGAACTGTCGCCTGGATTTTGATTATTGTTGACCATTGGTTTTCCAACTGACAAGTTAGAAATAAAGCTAGGTTGATGTTTTTTTTTATGCAAATCATCCCTTCTGTCATTATCTCCAGTTCTACTCACATATAATGTAATTTTCTGCACAGTCAACCTAAGATTGATTGATTGATTGTTGCTTAACGTCCAGAGGCACATATCTCATGCACATTCAGAAACAAGTTAACAAACAACAAATCAGTATGTAGACTGTTAACAAGGGACCGTAAGGAGGGACTTTTAGACTGCCACTGGAAGAAATGTGGGTTAGATAAGGGTGGAAAATTTAGTCTTGTAACTGGCCGCCTACTGACCACTCAAAATGAGCTGCTACAAGGGGTCTTTAGCATGCTTAGGACATGGCATTTCCTAAACACGGGGCGTCTTTAACTTCTCCCTCTGGACGGAGTCAAGAAAAAAAGATATTATAGAAAATATTTAAGAAATAAGATTAGGCCAATTTACAAGGGGTAGGCAGGGATGTTAATCTATCAAACAATTATATTTGGCCTTGGTACCAGTTTTAACAGTTATAGAGTATTATTAAATTCACTGAATATTTTTCCTGTAAAGTTTTATTGTGATAAAATAACCACTTTATAAAACCTTGTAGATTTTAATGTGAGTTGGATTTAAGGAAAAAAAAATTGCTGCTCATTTGAAATGGGATTTGTTAATTCATATCAGAAAGAAATTCATTATATATTTATTTTGTAATCGAGTGTTTAATCTGTTCTTAATTAATAGATTTGTTAACAGAGATAATAACACCAAGGAGTAGGGGCAATAAGGTCTGTTATTGGCCCAAAAATATGAAGGTATTTTTATCTTTCTGAAATATGATCAGAAGTATTGTATAATATCCTGCAATTAAGCATTTGATTATGCAAATACGAGTGTACGAATAAAGCAAAGTGGTATTTGTATAGTATAGTTCATTTGACAGGTATGAAAACAGGGAAAATAAATAATTAAAATTCAGAATCATCTTCAATTTCAGAAAGTTGTGCACATTTCAGTTTTATTACTTAATACATAACTAGATTGATTTTACAACCAAAATCTGTCAATAAAAAAAAGTTCTCCATAAGGCTTAATAGTAAAATCTGTAAGTTTCAAGCCTACTTTCAGGTAGGAGGCAATAAACAGCCAGTGCGGTCAATTATTTACTATGATGTCACTATTGTCATTTACATATAAACATATAAAGAATTTTTTTACATCTGACACCTCTTAATTGATAGGAACAACTGTCCAGGTGAAAATCAATATTTAGTATAAAATCACCAGTTTAAAAATACTCTTGGCCTTGCATTGAAACATCAGAACAACTTTAAACAACATCAATATACTAACTGAAAATAGCTTTTGTAAATCAAGTTTTTCAAAGTTTCATAATGAGTGGAAACAATTAATATAGTATTCATTTAGATGTTTCTAGGTGTATGCAAATTTATCTATATAAGGTATTATCATGTGACAATATTTTGAATATGAAAAGACAGGTGAAAAGGTTA
>JARWCS010274008.1:0-13176 GCA_034783895.1 Geukensia demissa
ACATTGTACAAAATATCACTTTGTTACTATATTTAGGAAATAAAGTCAACAGGAAATGGTCCAGCTGCAGTATAAATATATATATATTCATTCATTTAACGCAAACAACAACTGAACAAATAAACTATCTTTAGAGTGAAGATAAAATTAGAGATATCCATCGCTGCAGTTTACGAGTTTCGAAGTGGGAGGTTAAATCATTTATTACGTTTTCAGAGCGCAAATAGAAAGTTGGATTGTGGTCTAGATAAAATAAAAATAAATGTTTGTGAAAACAATCAGTGTGCTGCTTCAACGATTCCTTCCCTATGTTCAACTCAAATTTTGAATGTGTTATTACCCGAATAATTTCATTTCGGCAAATTTATATCAATTTAACTGATGATATAATTTATGTAAAACCACCATTGTCCATTTTTCTAATCTATATAGACAAAAGATATTGGTCATGATAAATAATTCTGTTTAATTAATTAATGATGAATTTGTGGCATTAGACCGCCGAGAAATGATTTCTACGTATTCGCAAGCTTTTTTTTTAAAACGTGTGATACTTTGCCTTCGATTTTTGCGTAGGAAACAAATTTTTCGTCACATTTGATAATAAGCTAACCAACGTTCATTTCATTTTGTGCACTAATTTTTGCAGGAAAACTTGTCGGTATTTCATATAATTAATCCATGGATCTGGGTATGTTACACTTTTACTTCTCCATTTCAAAACTTTCCAGTGCATTTTTTTTTAAAATATTATCTGGCTTTACTTGCTAAGATAATATCATACAGAATTTTTTTCTCAAATGGCTGATATTGAATTATTTAATTACCCAATTTTGAATTTGAGCCAATTTACTTGTAAAAAACATATCAACCTGACTTTTCCACAATCTTGCGGTAATGTTGAATTCGTTTCTTTACCGATTGTGACTTGACACCGGCTACAAGACGGGTGCCACTAATAGAGCGGGACTTGGTTGCTATTTTGGAGCACCCGAGGTGTCCCCATTTTTCATTGGATTCATGTGATTCAAGCTTTAGTTTTCTGTGTAGTGTTTTAAGTATGTTTCGTTTTGTTTTCGTGGTTTGTTTTGTCTGTTGTAAGACTAAACGATTTCGACGTCTTCGAATTCTTTTTCATTTTACGGATAAAAAATTTTTGAGAACCTATTACATATCATGAAAGCAGCATAAAATTATTGTCGGTGTATACAAATCACTCGTTTTCTGAGAGGCATTAAACTGACGTTCAAAAACGTATTTCTTGTACATGTATACTCTGCCAGTCGATGCATATTATTTATATGAATGCAGAATTAACTTTGATATAAATACTAACTTTAGACATTTATACTGTTGATATATAGATTCAAAGCTATTGGTACACTTAATGAAAATATAAAGTTAATTAACTTGATAACCATGTTATTCTCCTTGAACGACTGTCATGCATGCAAAGTAAGTAGAAAACTGAAATTGCATGTGACAGTTACTTAGACGATCTACCTTAACAACTTTATTCTAATGCCACAATAACGATAAAAGCTTATTAATTAGCTGACAAGAAACTATTGATTATATTTGGATTTAATTCAAAAGTATGATGCAAGTTTCTAATGGAAACTTATTTGTGTATTGTTTTCTATTGAAAAAAAGTTCAAGATTAACTGCAGCATGAAAGATTTTACAATAGGAAACGATCATTTCAATTACAGTAGATAATGACAAAACTTTACCACGAAACAGATTTCTCTCTTAACATTTCGAAGCACCTGTCTAAAACCCGTTTTTAGAGGATTCCGTGTTGCTTCTCTTTATTTTATATAACCTAGTTTTCGTTCATTGTTGGCATGGCTCTGAATTTTACATTCTATATCAATCTGATTTTCATCAGATTGATTCTATATAAGCATTTTTCTTCCCCTTTCTTCCTCCTTTAACTTTTGATAATATCAAGACTAAATGTTACACACATGTTGCGCAAATATTTCAGTGACCATGACAAAACTACTGATGCTGTTCTATATCAGGCTACGGCAATCTGTACATTGCGAAGTTCTACCTAAAGTATATGTCATTTCGTCCCCGAAATATGTTAGATTATAAAAGTAGGTCGTTCTGTTTTCGAGGGGGTGGGGTCATTGGTGGGGAAGGATGTTAAAATTCTTTCACAACGTCCGTCGGATGGGGTCGTTAAAATTCAGGTCCGTTCTGGCAGAAATGACATGCTCTCGAATAAAAACCCTTTGCAATAACTGATAATATGGGTTTTAAATAGGCTATATCAAACCGTCTCAATATTTTACATCCGTTGGAAATAAACATCTTCACCATATTATGAAATAATGTATACTTGCCATTAAACTTCAAGCACTAAATAAACAATCAATTATTATCCCCGAACTGTCGAACGAAAGTCTCTTGCCTTCGTCCGACTGTCCTGTCCGTCCTCAGTATTTGTGACTTAAAATTCCTATTTTGTTATAGTTCTTGAATCAAGTTTTATTATGGAATGGTTGCATATAGCAGGTAGAACCTTAAAAGCCTGAAAGGAACAGACCGATTATTTTGGAAAACATTTGAACCATAAATAGCAACTTATACCGCTTTTAAAATAATATTTATAATAGAAATGAGAAGAACAACAATGACTACATAGTGTATTTTGCTAATACAGATAATAAGATGAATTAAAATTTAAGAAATTTTTGCACAGTATAATAAAGGCACGTAAAACGGGTTATACTCCGCAGTGGTAAGGGAATTGCTATCGTATCTAGTTTTTCTTTGTACTGCATCGTTTAACTCAAATTCATTTGCCTCGTTTACGACCTTAACAGATTTTTACATCCCTTAAAAAGCTACTTTAGTGGGGACATTGTTATCACAGTTAATGGATCCAATGTAGAATACCCATGCGAGAGATCAAAAGTGCATAGTCCAAAGAGACAAGACAAATTTGATAAAACTTAAAGATAAAACGTAAACAAAAGGAACAAAAGCTTGGAATCCTGTGCCTGTCCGAAGTCAGGAATTATGTCATAGGTTTGTCTTTATTTTTACATGTACATTTTTATAATATTCAGGCAAGAGCAGTATAATTTACGTTTACACGATTTTATATCTGGAGCGATTAGAGCATTTCAGAAGGAGTGGTATTCCACCCTTGTTGAAGGCCTTGTGGAGACCTCTAGTTTTGTAAATTTCCTGTAAATTTTTTAGTTCCGGGAGTGCAGTCTCTCTGACATTTACCCCATATCTTTTCATTTTCATATTATATTTATTATATAATGGAATGAAACTTTACTTAATGTTAGTTGCTGGTACAAGTTTAAGACCATTTATCACATTGTTACCAATTACATTAACAATTGCAGTTGAATTATCATTACTTGTTCCACCCCATTACGTAACGCATGTATTCATTGTTTTTGTAAATTATAATGTTATATCAAAGAAAAGTTCACTTGAACAATGTTTTTTTCAATGCATTTTCTCGCAGGAAAATGTATCGTTATACTGTGCCATCATTAATAAATCGTATGAAACTGACGGAATTTGCTTTAGAATCATTATATACTCGGCAGACGATTTCCTTCTCCGTTAGTCCAACGTTAAACAAACGCTATCCTAGGTGGGTTTCTCCTAATCTCGGTTTCTCTCTGGGAACAAACTTGGCGATTATTGTTAAATAGCGTTCTTCTATGTTTTGGTTTTTATGGTGCTAATGATAGATAACGAAATTCACAATATTTATACAAAATTGGTAAACCAGTATTTAGAAACTAAAGGGTTGATGTTTGATGACCCTAAAATCATGCAACCCACCCACTTTCTGATTTATTGTTTGGTAACTTGTTCTCGTCCAAAATATGCATGAAATTTTTATCGCATTTCCACTGTTCAAGCCTTATTAATTTAGGAATACAGATCTTGGTCTACTGTTAAGTTTATCGAACATTAGTAAATATGTATTTTCAATTAAAAGACGTGGAGATAATATAAACCAAGCAACAGTAAATGTTTGTAAGTGTTGATCTTTTCGCCCATACTTATTTCATATTGTAGAAAATACTGTTCATTAAACCTTAACGGCAGTAATACATCGCAGTCAAACCGCGTAAAATATCTTGGTGGAAAATCATTAACAGCTTACGTAAGAGTAGGTACGTTAAAACTTTTGAATTGCAAAACGAAAACAAGATTGTTGCAGTAAAGTTAATTTAAATTATTAAATTTAATTGTTAATTTCTTAATTCTTATCATGTTGCCAAACAATTGCTATAGAATAGGTCAGTTACGTACAAACTAAATCTAACCAATATCACACAAAAGCAATTTAGTTTTTTATCGGAGTGGCACTGTTTTCAAACCCCTGTTTGCTAAGAATATCAAAACAACAGTGAAGATCTGCAGTAGTGACCAATTGCAATCGGAGTTCGATTGTATTACGTCTAGTTACACTGAACTTCTGACACTTATTGAGCGTCCAGATACCTGAAGGTTATTTTACTAGGAAACGGAAGGTAATTATTATCTGAAGACATTTCATTAAAGAGATCTTCAAATTGATTAGGGCACTGAGGAGTGACATGGGTGACTATTTCCTTACACTTTATCCCAGGAAGAGGCTATTAATCATGAAAATACTGTTATTAGACATCATAATCCGACAAAAATTAATTTATTTGAGAACATTACTTCATTGGCGTAGAAGCCTGATTTACCTCCATTTCAGAGCGAAGAGACTCATTTTCTTTAATCAACAAAATAAGTCTGTTTTGATCATTTCTAAGTACATGTATTTAGTTTTTCTCTCTTGGTATTATTGTGGTTCCGATAGTCTGAAGTATTCATTAGATTTTATCTTTACTTATTGTTTACCAACTGATGGTAGGGCGATGCCATTACTTTAATGCGGTATAGACTGATAGATATTTGTGAATTTTATTTGTGTTGCTTAATACATATCAAAATCATGCCTATTTCTAAGAAATTATAATTCTAAGTTGTAAAAGGTATAATCGTAAACTATTTAAAAAAACATTTTTGTGACTACGAGAGCCGTTATTCGATGCAAAATAGACTGAATAAAATTTTCAACTTGTATCCCAAACTCTTTCCTTATTTGTTGTTTATTAAAATATTCTCAACTTTGTTTTCCGTTGTGTTTCTTCTTTGTGTCTGGTGTAATTTGCCTTGTATGATTGACCCTTCGGTTTCTTTGTTTTCTGTGTTAGTTTTTGTCTTTCAGTCTGGTAAACCGACACTAAAGACTTGTCTAGCATGATTGAACCTCTGCTATCCTTTGTTTTGTATGTTGTGTTTCGCCTTAGCGTCTGGTTAGCCGTGCCTATAGACATGTCTAGCACGATTGAACCTCTTCTTTCTTTTGTTTTCTGTGTTATAATTCGTCTTTGTGTCTGGTTAGCCGTGTCTTATGACTTCTCCTGCATGATGGACTATTTGTTTTCTATTACTTCCGTTTTATTCTATATGTTTACTTAAACCTTCTACTGGTAGTTTAATTGTTACCTTACTATCAAATTAAATTATTGAATGATCGTTCTGTATCCCTGAAAAAATTGTTAGTTTATGGTACATGACAAATTTAATAGAACTGAATGAACTGAAGACAAAATAATTTGGGGTAAGCAAACAGTAAGTTTACAGTATATAGATGGACCCCGAAAGAATATTTGCTTAATGAAAACAATCATCTTAAGGAACGATATAATGTCACTTTTTCAGGAAAATTAACTATTTATCTACATGGACACGTTTTACATACTTACTGACGAGGGTGTTTATAGAATTTAAGTAGAAACGACTTTAATTCATAGGTTTTTCATAACGGTGAGTTTGTATATTGTGATATTCCTTGATTTTGAGGTGTCTCATAAGCATTCCTTAGACTCAATGAAATTTTCTTAGCAACTAAATATCAATGTAACATTAGATAAAAGAAAAAAAAAAACCTGGTCATTTTTCTTTGGTAAAAACGCGTAAAGCACTGTTCGCACCCATTAGAATACTTATGTACTATTTATTGAAATTACAGTTTATCAAAAAACACGGAAAATGTTTCCATATATAAATTTATTTATTGGGTTACATTTTCCCAGTAGTTCTTATAAGTCATCTTGAATAAATGACTAGCATCATTTCAAAACATATCACAGAAATACATGTGTAAATATCAAATTTTTACACACTGAACATAATTGATGAATTTTAAGCAACATAACTGGCTATGATTTTATCTAAAAAAATTATAAGGTATGAACTTCTGAACCCTATAATTGATGTATTTTCAAGTAATTACTTTGCTTAATAATTTTGTGATTATTCCACATTAGATGTCCCTACAAGAAGGCTATATGTCATTGAAGATAATAAGAAAATAATTTTATTGCATTTAACTAGCGATAAAACTGACTAAACCCATTATAGAAATAATAATATGACATTGACCAGGTCCTACACAGTGTATTTCCATAACTGTTTTCAATGATATAAGAAAAAGACATTGACCGAAGAAACGTAAACTACCAATTTCCCAGTCTTGACATCTATGCTATACATTCTTATAGCAGGCCGTAAAAGGAATTTGAAGATACCAAAGGGTCAGACAGAAAAGTCGGAAGACAGACAAGACCATGGCCAACAAAATGAAACGAAACGCAAACATAGAACACACAATACTATGTACACTGAAAACTAAGGCTGGAGTAACACGAACCCTACAAAAACCTGGGTGAATTCAGATGCTCCGGAAGGGTAATTTAGCAACTCTTGCTCCACTAGTGGCACCGTCGTGTTACTCAGCAGACAAAGTCGGTGTATAGTCACAATCGATGTTAGTCACAACCGGCAAAGGAACGGATTTCTATTCACGACATTGTGAAGAAAGCCATTGTCTTTTGTGAAATTCTTATAGCAGGCCGTATTCATGTTTATTCCATTTCAAGGTATTTTTTAACATCTAGATCATAGATAAAACTTATAATAGGTAGAAATTAGATTCCAAGCCTGTTCTTTTTGTTTTCGTTTTATCTTTTAGTTTTTTTTTCAAATTTGTCTCTTTGGACTTTGCAAATTATTCTACACTGGACTTAAAAACTGTTCTTTACAAGATATCTTCTTAATTCTATGGAATATCTAATAAATTAGCTTACAGAGTTTTTTTTATAGATATCTTATACCTTTTTAAATTTGACTTATCGACCTTTATTACGTCAAGAATGTAGTATTCATTTGGACCATGAAAGTAACTAGAAATTCAAAAGTTTGACCGATCTTCTTATTACGAAGGTACATCCAGAAAAGCGCTATCACGCATTTAAATTTGGCTTTTGAATATGTGTAATAAAAAAATGTAAGATGTGGATTGTGTCTTTCTGGAATATCTTCCATATTCTTGCTTTTAAATGTTTGTCAAAGTTTTTCTCTTGTTCTTTGTATAGGTCGTAAAAAGCTTCCATGTTCTTGAGTTGTATGCTCTTATTTTGGGGGGTACTGGAATGTGTGTTAGCAAGATACCTTTTACATCCTTCCCCCATTAAATTTTGTAAAATGTTCTGATTTCTCTCTTTATATTTGGCTTATCGACTTTTATTACGTCACGAAAAACTGTATATTTCATTTCAACCATGAAACTAAATAGAAATTAATTTAAAGATGAAAGATTTTCCTTTTTTGCCCCGAGAGTGTCTGATGAATGTAAACTCGAAACTCGACTTTTTCAACTCGAAACTCGACTTTATTAACTTGAAACTCGACTTTTCAACTCGAAGCTCGATACTCGACAATAAGAAACCCTCCTCATAACGTTTTTACCGTGGATTCACTGAATATTTTCTTTCTGTCAATGTTATTTTCAATTCTTTTATTTGATAAAAAAAAGCGTTGTAAAAGTTAGCAACTACATTTCAATATACTCTTTAATATAACAGCTTGTGATTTTCATTGGATTATATTGCATAAATGAAAATGTGTTTATTTACCGCGATCATTGGTGTCAATAATGACGTTCCTATTTAACTCCCCTCTTAAGTCATACTATTTATTTTTATTTTCCCATTTTTCTAGATTTTGGTGGAATTTCAAACTGTTATTAAAATCAGAAAAAGATAAAAGTACAAAAAAGCAATCTTGGAATTTTAAGGAATTCCATTCGAGTATTTTAATACAAATAATAACCCCCCAAAGAAACACATTAAAAGAAATTCTATTGATGTTATTGCTTCGTATCTATAGTCTTGACATCTTGTAACAGTTATAAGAGAAATGCGATGAATTGTTTTAAAACATATTTTCAAAGTAACCTTTTCCAGCAGACGCAGAAAACTCTTCGAACCAGATAATGTCAATCAGTTTGTCTTTATCTGCATTTGCTTTTGTGAAATAGCTTTACCATTTCGGTTTATTTTCAATTTACAAGTCAATCATTGGTATCTGAAGGTTAATTTATCAATAAGTCAAGTATACTCGCGTTTTGATTTTTAAATAAGAAATACATTGAGGATAAGTGAGGATTTATCCATACTTATTTATAGCATCAGAATAAACTGTGGAAGAATTTACAAGAAAAGAAACTTTGTGCTTTTCGATAGTCTACACACATTTCCAGAAGATTTTCGTACTATTCACAAAATTGATATATTATATCGATGAGTATAAAGATATGACGCGGCTGAACAATTTATGAACCAAACATTCTTCCTTATAAACTCTTTCCATAGCTATGTTTACATTTACACCTGCTAAATAACGAGGTTAATCCTGTTTTTGCATGAAAAAGTTCTGCTCATCGTGCTCATCCTATACATTTTAACTCTTCTTTGAGAAGCATAAAAATTTTAAGTAATAAGTTTGCAAGTTTTTTTTCTTTTTTTGAGGAACCGAATAACTAAATAAAAATCCAGTTCTACATATCACGAAAAAAAACAACACACATAAGTCTACATAAAAGGAATTCGAAGATACCAAAGGGGCAGACAGAAATCGTCAAGTCGGAGGAAAGACAAGACCATGGCCAATCAAATGAAACGAAAGACAAACATAGAACACACAACACTACAAAAACCCTGATTATTTTATTTTTTGTTGCTATTTTAGTCAGTCAAGTGTAGAATAACCATGTGAGGGATCAAAAGTGAATAGTTCAAAGAGACAAGCGAAATTTGAAACGAACTAAAATATAAAACAAAAACAAAAAGAACAAAGGCTTGGAATCCACGAACTCCTTTACAAAACAGGAGTGGGATCAGGTGGTCCGAAAGGGTAAGCACACACCCTATCTTGCGACCGGCACCCGTCGTATGTCCCCAGTGTAACTATAGTATTTTCATCGGATAACTAAATCTCACGTTTTAGGTATAAGCAAGCTATGTAAAAATAGTAGAGTAATGGTACCGTGATACATCCTTCTTTTAGAGTTTTTTATCTTATTTTTATAGATTACAATTTTACGATGTGCAATGTTTTAGTCACGTTGCGAATTTACACATGTGTATGTTACTATATTTGATGGGTTTATATAATGGATTGATTGTAGGTTGCCTAACGTCCACTGACAAATATACAAGTGTATCTTGCATATTCAGGACTAAATTTTAACATAATTGAAAACTTTTGTATTAAGACCTTCACCAAAACCCAACCGGACAAAAAAGCTTCCTACATCCGCTACCTGGAACGCTGAGTGTCAGCGCTTATGTAAATTTTCAATATTATATAATTTTCAAACTGATTTTAAAACATGCTTGAGAATGAACTCTTATTTATATGCCTGTCGAAAACAAGATTGATAACGTTAGACCGAAAAAAGGTAGAACAGGGAATACTTAGATAAAACATGAGATTACGTGTTGTCTGAGCTTGGACTAAATAGGGTTTGAAATACAGTCTAGATATGGAAAACTATTGGTCTCCACCACGGACAGTGGCTTATCCTACGATTATCTTGCACGTTGAATAAATAAATATATAACAAACGTTAAGAAATAATTATGGAAGATCTGATTTCTTCTCTTGGTGAATGAATTAAGAATGGATCAAAATATAAAGAAAGGTGCTATTCAAAGAGAAGAAAATTAACATTCAGCTTCAAACTTATCATCTTGTTGAAATAACTTTTCAAAAGATTATCTCCTATTTTGTTGAATAAATATGAACAACCCATGTAGTCGAAGCATCAAACTATATAAAATTAGAGGATTTGATGCTTTTCTTGATGAATGAATAAGAAATCAAAAAACAAAAATGAGAAATTTTTACTTGTTAAACTTTTGACCATATCTCATTTTTAATAATCATTGTAAGTATTGTATTAAGTTAGTGATGGGAACCTTAAAATGCTTATTAAAATGATCGAAACGTTAAGGGAAATGTGTTTCTGGCAATTTCATATTCTTTCTTTTAAATATTATAACGAAGTTTTTTCTCTTTTGTGTGGAGGTGGTTAAAGCTTTCCCGTGCGTTAGTTGTATGGTCTTATGTATTTATTTAATTTATGTTGAAAAGATACAGCTCACATCTTTCCAACATTGTTATTTGTATCATGCCAATCCCCGATAAGGGAAGTCTTAAGGAGTAAAAAGTGTCAAAGCGCAAATGTCCAATGTCTTGAAGCAAAAATGTTCTTTAATTTTGATTGCAAATATCCATTTCAAAGGGCAATTGCATTTTCATGAAAAAAACATTCCTCTTTATTACTAATACTTGGTACTTAAATAGAACAGATACGAAAGGAACAATTATTAAAATCAGAGAGGCATTGTCTGAAAATAAAAGAAAAAAAAATCTAAAAATGAACTCTAACACAATGGTAAAATCTGTGATAGTAAACCACCTTTTTCAACTCCGAATATTGTAAATAATAAAAATGCTAAAATTTTGCATGCTGATACATCTTCTTTACTGAATTTTTATTGCAAATTTTAGTATAAAAATAGTGACGTACAGGTATGTTTAAAAGTTATACAATTTTGAACACAGTGCTTTTGAACGATCAGGCCCAAGTGGACAGCCAAAATAATTGCTTTATTTTGTAGCTGGCTATTCAAAGGAATATATTTGAGTTTTAACCTTTATCCACATTGAAATTTTTTGTACACATCATTGCATGCATCGGACAGAAAGAGTTTCAATCATGTAATTAAAATTCTAAAGTTGGTAATTAAATGAAACATTCTTAAGTTTGACTTCATGACCAGGATTACTAAAATAATTAAAGTACTTACATAAGAAATCATAGGAACGTTGAAAGAAGCGGCAATCCGTCCCTCGTGTATACAAGTTTCCTGGGGTCCAATATAAACAGAAATATTATACTTCAGAAGTTCCACAGTTTTACGAATACTTTCATTTTCGCGACCATACGTTTCTTCCGATATGAACTTTAATTTATTATTTGGTAGAATATTTTTATCATTATTAATTTGATCCAAAGCAAAAGTTAAGGCACCCGATATAACCTGTCCTGGTCGTCGGTAATATTTGTTCCCTGTCTGTTCGGAACCCGTTAAATATCCTAGGTAAATATCATTATTTCCCAAAGTGAATGACAGAAACTCTTGACATACAAGAAAAACAAAGATCAGGACTGTCATTTTCCTTGACAATTACTGTTCAGCATGATGAACAAAATCACTTCTCTGGTTATGTCTGAAAATATAAAAACGATAACTTTTACGCCACATTCATGCATGCGAATTGGATAATTATCGATAACAAAAGAAAGTTTATCGGCATGTGTTACTGACTGAATATCCACAGGGAAATACGGCAATACCACAACAATTCTATAATCGTAGAGCTGGAACTGTTTAACCAAGCAGACTATCGCATCACTTTTTTGCGATAACTGTAAATTCAGTGATCCTCAACATTAATGTTATGATAACTTTGTCTGTGCTGGAAAATTAATTAGCTGTTAAAACCATTGCAGTTATATTCTGATGTTGTTCGATCTATTTCAGTCAAAGCAGTTAGAAATCTTTAGTTTTTATTTTCACAAATCACTTATCACAGTCAGTGGAACGTATTTAATTAACTTGGTGTTTCGGATGAAACATTTAATCATTTTAAATACTCTTAAGACTCAGTTTGAAGTTACTTTCCTCAATATTGCTCACCAAGACATTTTTCTCACGTTTTCCATAAAGTGGATTCATAGGGGGTAATTACTGCTAATTTACTCCACGCATAAATACTATTTTAGGCACTTTAATTTGAGTGAGAAAATGATAATATGGCAATGACCTCTAATGGTTTGAAATATATAGTACAAATTTTATAAAGAAAATCTGCCTTCAAAACTAAACGAAAAACTAAAAAAAAAAACAAAAAAAAAAAAAAAAACAAACAAACCGAAACAAATACGGGAATAATTGCATGGCCTCAGACCATAAAGTGCTTTTTGTGAAAATCGAGTATTTTTTAATTTGCACCACGAAACTTGAAGTTTTATTTTGTGGCACCACTCATTTGGGTTTATATATATAATACAAAGACAAACTGACAGCTGCATATTTTAAATTATGGATCAAAAGGAGGATCTAAGTTTTGGTCATTTTTCACGTGGCCGAATCGCTTTCTCGTGACTCAAAAAGAAGACTGCCAAAGTTAGCAATACGTGTCATTATTGGTGCAAATTGGCTCAACTTTCTATTTCTGATAAAATTGTGGAATACATGTACTAGTATCAACTATTCAGCAGAGCAGTCATCCTACCAAGTCAGGGGTCCAAGTCCATTCCCTCAATCTCCCAACATTATTTATTCATATTTTGCGGTTAGATATTGTCGCCACTTACCGTATGACCAGAATATTACTTCACTAGTCAATGTGATCGCATGTATCTACTGTGATAAGAGAAAATGGTTTTTCTAAGTCTTTTGTAATTTTCACACTCCTCGACCGGTGTTGGAAATGTTTTTCTAATCTATAGAGGGCTGTTATTTCTCAGCTGCTGATTGGCTGATGTTCAGACGCCGCGTGCTTCGCTTCACGAATTCAAATACTTTTCACGATCTTATTTCTTACCCTGGAGGACTGAGCTTTCCAAAGACTCTATCAGTTAGGTAGGAATTACTTAATTTTTTGGCTAATACATATGAAAATGCCGTAAAAATAAGTGGCATGTTTGTTTGTTTTGTACACGAGTTACGTCCC